>OY757914.1:99626486-99643986 GCA_963585895.1 Sepioteuthis lessoniana
TTTCTAGACTAAACTAACCGTGAATATTTAAAAAAAAATATGAATCTTACAATCATGACTGAAAGTCTTAAGAATGCTAAGCGATTGGTTTCACGAACGAAGAAATTTCAGCTTTCGCTTAACGACGACACCATTACATTTGCTGGTGTTTATAAATAATTTCAGATGTAAAAATAACTTTTTTCTCGAAAATATACCGTAGAAGAATCAGAAAAATAGATTTTTAAAGAAAGACTTTTTTTTGCATTTTAGTATTTTATATATCCTTGCTATTGAATCAAAATATAAATGATTGAGTTCTGAATGTACGTGCTGCATTCAATAGGTTTCCAGACTTTTTTTACAGCCATTTAAAATTGTCGTTGCCATTTAAAATTCAGTATGTTTTTGCTATACTTCTTATGATATGACCGACCAATTTTTATGATTTCAGGTTCAAATGAACAGCTACAGCACCAATTGGAATACACCCTACTAAAGCCTGATTGTCACAGCTGGTGAGTTTCAAAAATGCAATCTGGTCGTGAGGACACTTTAGAAGAACGATATGCAATAAAATTCTGTTTTGAACTTGGAAAAAATGCCACAGAAACGTATGGAATGCTCCAGACTGCTTTTCGACAATCTTGCATGAGTTGAGCATCAGTTTTTGAGTGGCATAAGAGATTCAAGTGAGGGATGATGAGAGGTGTGGGAGGAGTAAGGAAGTCAATACACCAGAGTTGATTGGCCAAAGGCTTAGGGTTAGGGTTACTATGTTGAGGTTTTAAGGGAATTCAGGAAGAGATTCCTAGGGAAGAGGCCAGCACTCTTTAAATCGGCTCAGTGACATTTCCACAAGGGCAATACACCAGTCAACAACTCCATCCTTGTCACAAACTATTTGACCAAGTTGGGCATCAAGACAGTTCCTCAGCCTCCCTATAGTTCAGAACTTGCTCCCTATGACTTTTGCTTATTCCCAAAGCTCAGAGGCTGTCGTTATGAGACAATTGAGGAGATGAAAGAGGCTGTTACGAAGGTCACTGATACGCTCTCACAAAAGAAGTTCCATGGGGCGTTCCAGAAGTTGTTGGAACGGTACAACAAGTGCATTGCAGCCGGAGGAGATTACTTCGAAGGGGACTAGAGTTTCATGTGTGTACTATCAATAAAAGTCCCAATACGAAAAAATTCCTGGAAACTTATTTAATGATCCTCGTACTTTCTTAAGATGGTGTAATCAGTTGCTGAACCAGTTTGATTTAAGGGTTTCAAGTCGTAATATTCCCATATATTTACATGTTTCAGGAAAGTTGATACAGCAATAGTTGGGACATTCTTTCTTGTACAGGATCATTTCGACGTAACATGAGCACGAAAAGCTCTTTTTGTAGCAAGTAGATCTTCACCAGTCTAAAAAAGAAAATGTTTTAACAGCAGGCACACGGTGTGCACCAGTCCAATATATAATCGTAACTGATCAAAAGAAAAATGATGAAACATTAGCTAGATTGAGCTACCATTACCAGTTGTTTTATTGTTTGTTTTCTTTTGGCGGGTGGGGGGTTATGGCATATCAACCTTTGTAGGTTAACTTATGCCAAATCCTTTTTTAATCAAATAAACAGTTCTATTTCGGACAATTCAGTTTAGCAAAATGTACACAATTTAGCTCTATTTGACCCACTGATAAGACCCTATCAGTTGCTACAATTCCGGGCCAGGGTGGACCTGAGAGTGATGATAATGAAGGAGTAGTCCGCATTCCTCAAAGCTCCAGCATTACTGAAGTCTCATCATCAGATTGTGTCATATCCAGGACACTCGATAGGGAAGTTTTACCACTCTGCAGAGATGCAGTCGGTGTATTCTACAGCCCCAGCTGACTTGACAACAGTTGCCTTAGTTCTTTTGCACAACACAGGTGATAGTTTTAAAATATGAGAAGTATTTCTGACGCACCCAATATAATCAGTGTCGATGACTATGTGGGTAAAATAGGTGATCTCTCCTCCACTGTGATCTATCGTAGTTTCCATGGAAATAAACTTGAGATATCATTTTCAGAGAGTCTTACAGAGATGTTTGATTGATCAATTTTTGTATAATTGTTTCTTAAGAGTTTTTTTTTTATATCAACTTGAAATAATTTTTAGAAATAACTATTCGAAGCTTACGAGAGGCTCTGTAATGGGGATTACATACGTGAGACTCTAACAGGAACAACAATACTTGGTTAGAACAAACCTGGGGTTAATGGCATTGAAGGGGTACAGAACATTCCCAAGATCTGAAGGTCTGGAACCTCATCAATAGATGTAGTTTATTGTCATACCTATAACACCTTTATTGAGGTTGGGTAGGGTCTTATTCCTCTGCATCGGATACTATGAGCATATTCAGAACCCCCACAACAGAGATATTTCAAGGAGAGGGAAGTAGGGAAATCGAGCGAGCGAGCAAGTGAGTGAGACAGACAGACAGACAGACAGACAGACAATCCAAATATGCCATGCTCCTCAATGTTATATATGGCCCAGTTGGCTAGGGCTGCAGAATACACCGACTGCATCCATGCAGAGGAGAAAGACTCCCCCAACAAGTATCCTAGATGTGACAAAAAAAAAATTGGATGGTTAGGCTCAAGTAATGCAGGAGCTTTGGGGAATGTAGAGCACCCCTTGATTGCCATTGATTCCAAGTCCACTCTGTTCCGGCGTGCTAGCACCTGATATGGTCCTATCTATGACTCAAATAGAACTAAACTGTGTACTTAGGCTAAACTTAATTTTTTTAAAATAGAACTGATTTTGACATTTAAACTGCGTACAAATGCTAAAATAGAACCGTTTTAACATATAACTATTAGTAAACAAACTATACATATACTAAACTAAATTGTTTGAAAAAGAATTGCTTATATGTTTGAAAATGAATTTGGCATTAGATAACCTACAGGGGTTGATATGACATAAAAATAAACCAATCACTATTATACGGGATATTTAAAAATATTTAAGATGTCCTGGGTGTCCCAGAAAAATTTACTTTACTTGAAACAATTTAACTGTGAGCAAAGAAATGATTAATATTAAATTGAATTATTAGTATTAGAAAGCAATACAATAATTTTAACTGTGTGCAAACAAATGAGATCTTACTCGTTTAAATATATTTCCTACAAACTATTCATTTACAAATTATATATATATATATATATATATATATATATATATATATATATATATATATATATATATATATAAAACAGGATTTGGTATTAAATAACTCATAATTCCATAAAACGGAACCAACCAACCAACCAACGTTAAAACAATTTTTCTTTTTTTAATTGTGTTTGAAGGTTTTTAAGAGAGAACTCGAAAGAAACAATGACGAAAAAACGCACCAATGTTGAAAAAGTAAAATGGACAGCAAAAAAGAGAAAGAAGGGAAGTCAGAAAAACGGAGGGAGAAATGTAAAGAGAAGAAGGAAAAAGAGGATCGAGGAACACGAAAAAAAAATCAAGGAAAAGATTAGAAGCCAAAGAAGGTGTTAACGAAGTAAAATTTAAAAAAAAAAGAGGTAAAATAGAGAAAAATGTGAGAAAAGAATGGAAAACGGGAAGTTGGAGAAAAAGTAAACAAGAAAGAAGAATAAAGAAATAAATGAAAGAAAGGCGAAGAATAGAGTTAGAAGAAGAAGAAGAAGAAGAAGAAGAAGAAGAAGAAGAAGAAGAAGAAGAAGAAGTTGATGGAACAGAAAAATTAGGTGATTTAACGAAGAAGAAAAAGAATTGAAAAAGATCAATTCTAAGACAAGGAGGTGAAGGAAGGTGAAAAAAGAAAAGTTAACGTCCAGAAGAAGAAGAAGGAAAAAATGAGCGGAAGAAGAGGAAATGATGGTCAAAAGAAGATCAAGAAGAACGAGAATTTAACGATAAAGAAGAAGAAGAAGAAGAAGAAGAAGAAGAAGAAGAAGAAGAAGAAGAAGAAGAATGAGGTGATTTAACAAAGAAGAAAAAGAATGTAAAAAGAAGAAAAATTCTAGAAGAATGAGGTGGAGGAAGGTGAAAAAAGAAAAGTTAACGTCAAGAAGAAGAAGAAGAATAAGAAGAAGAAGAAGTTGGAGTAAGAACTTAAAAGGAATAAGAAGAGGGAGTGATGATGATAAAGAAAAGAAAAAAATCCAGTGAAGAAGACGAAGAAGAAGAAGCTGTTTTAGATATAGCATGAATTTTGTGTGTAAGTTTTATTATATTTGATTAAAATATAACTTTTGTATTGACGGTCAACATTAATCACTAAAGACCTTAATCAAGTTAAATTAGTGACAATTTAAAATTTACATAATACATAACCTGACCTTATAAACAAAACCTTCAAAAGACATCAAGGTCAATGCATTCGTCTTTGCATTAATATATCAATACTGAACTTAAAAACATAAGTAAGAAGATTAGAATCATAAGTTGGAATCAATAATCAATAAGGAATTAATAATAGAATTAGCATTAATAATAATAATAATAATAATGATGAAAATATTTAGAACAATGATGAAGAAGTAACATTCTATAATAATAATTCTAAATTAAACTGAATCATTCTATAGCAACAAAAAGCATACGAAATAAACTAGAAGGCACGAACTCATATATTATTGGAATAATCTAATGTTTGCCTTCGCGAAAAAGTTGGGGCGACCCACTGAAAAAACAAATTCTGATTCATATTACTTTTTAAAAATTACTCAAATTATTCCCACCCACTAAAAAAATACTCAAATTATTCCCCACCTCATAAAAATTACTCAAATTATCCCCACACTCCTAATTATTCCCCACCCATAAATAATACTCAAATTATTCCCCACCTCATAAAAATTACTCAAATTATTCCCACACCCATAATTATTCCCCACCCCATAAAAATTACTCAAATTATTCTCCACCCATAAATAATTACTCAAATTATTCCCACCCCCTTAAAAATTACTCAAATTATTCCCAGCCCCACAAAAATTACTCAAATTATTCTCAGCCCCATAAAAATTACTCAAATCATTCCCATAAAAAACATACAAAATAAAACAATACACATTTTTAATGGTAAAACGTTGTTTGGATTGGTTTGGTTTGGGTTATTTCTTTAACAGCATTTCAACTTCTTATGGCCAAAATTTGACTCGTTTAAAAATATAAATGTATAAAACGGTAATTTTTCCCAAGCGTAGCAATGTCAGTGCTGTTATATAGTAGCACCACTAAGATTTTAACGAAAGGCCAAGAGAAAAAGCTGGATGCGAAGTACACAAGAAAGTTGCATGTTCTTTTGAACAAATCCCGGAAGAAGGACCCAGTAAAACAGCAATTTTACGGCTGCTTATCTTCTATCTCACAACTAAGACCAGCAGTACATGCTGGACACAGCTGGTGAACTAAGAACTCTCTCATAAACAATGTTTACTAATGGACTCCAACTCATAGGTACACCAGCGTTGGTTGTATGCGAACACTGGGTGCCGTTCAGAGGCCTTACAAAGAACAATAGTCGATAGGGATGTGTTATATAATTAAGGAATGATTTTTTTGTATTAATCATTTTTGTTAATTATATTTTATCATTCTGTTTGGTAAGGCTTTGAGTCATTTGGCGCAAAGGATATGACAATCACCATTTGTCATAATAAACCCCCAAACAGGAAATGAGCCTGGAGTGTTGATGACTTCATGCCTAGAAGAGATGGTCCTGAGATATTGAGGATTTTGAAAAAGACGTCAGATGAGATTGAACCATTGAAGCGAGAGTTGGGTTTTCTACCGTTGAGGCCTTCGGTTTTTTTCGGATCTTGACCAGCAGAGATGAATTGAGATCTTAAATACCACGAGATGTGTCGCACGTTGGGGGTGGGGTCAGCATAGTATGTTTTGCAAAGACTTTTAAGAATTGTGTCTCCTCATGTCACCATGGACCGAAACCAGAAATTAGTAAACCCGTTCGTATATGAAACGAAAGAGTCCGCCTGTATTTGTATATGTATTGTATTACGTTGTGAATGAGATCATTACGGCTATACAACAGACGGACGAGAGAGAGAGAGAGAGAGAGAGAGAGAAGGAAATCTCTGGTGTAAACACAGCTTGATTATGATGATGATGATGATGATAACTATTTTCATTATGATTGTAAATTCTTAATACAAGTAATTTCCATTATGGCTAAATGTTTTAAAGTCTTCCTAACATTAGTAATTCTATCAAACAAAAATCATTTGTTTGCACACAGTTTAATGATTTTAAACATTCTTTTTTGATACTAATAATTTCTAAATTGATCAATTCGACTAATAGATGGGACACTAATACGGACTACCACTTAAGGAAAGATTGGACCTATGAATAATGGTAATGAAGGGATACGCCACGACCTCTGACCTGGAGCCTCACCATCGGATGCAATCTAACGTTTTTTTTTCAAATTGACAACCATATTGAATGGCATATCAACCATTTTTGGGTTAATCATAATCATTAATTTTTTTTATTACAAGTAATAAGGGAGGAGTCCTCGTGGTGCAATTGTTAAAGCGATGGACTGCGGAATCGAAGTAAGCGAGTTCGAACTCCAGTCGCGCTATTACATTCACTTTCGGGCAAATACCCTTCGGAAAGGTATGAACCCCCTTATCCTCCCAGCTATGGGTTAAATTGGATTTGGCATAAAATAACCTACAAAGGTTGATATACCATTAAACAAAGAAACCAAACCAAACAAGTAATAACAGTAATTTGTTTACACTCTTCTATTGTTTCAAACATTCCTATCCGATACAATTGGTTGGTGCTGTAGAATACACCAAATGCAGAGAGGTAAGACCCCCATCCCGAAGACTGACCTGAATATGACACTAAACAGCATCTGATAGTGAGACTCCAGGCTCAGAGTTTTGGGGATTGAAGAGTATCCCTTCATTACCATTAATCCCTGGCCCACTCTGACCCAGATTGGTAGTACCTCTTAGGGTCCCATCTATGGATCAAATATAATTGTTTAGTCAAGAACAGTTTAACCATTTAACTGTTTGCAAACAAATGACAGATGTTGAATTATTAGTTTTACTTAGCGATGCTTGAAACCATTTAACTGAGTGCAAATAAAACTATTTGTGGTAGATTGTAATACTTGAAGCTATTGAAGTGTGTGCAAACAAATAATTAATACTCAATAAAATTATACTTGCTAAATAGGAATGCTGGAAACCATTTAACTGTGAGCAAACGATCGCAATAGTTAATTGTGTTTTAACAAATTAGCAACTCATTTAGAAATAAGATTACCGACAAACTATTCACTTACAAATCATACATGTTTAACTATTGAACCGTGTACAAACAAATGACTAATGTTAAATTAATCTGTTAGTATTACATAGGAATATTTGAAACGATTTAATTGTTAATTGTATAAAAACAATGATTAATATTATATAGAATTATTGGTATTAGATGGAAATTAGTGGAGGTGCCCGTGGTTTAATGGTTATCATCGTAGGAAATGGACACGGCAACACGAGTTCAAATCCTGGACGAGACTGATTGCATTTCACATAACACTAATACCCTTGGGAAAGGTATGAATCCAATTATTCTCCCTCCAGCTATGGGTAAATAGTAGGGTAGAGTGAGTTCTTCAGTCTTGGTTAGGCAACTAGTCTCTGAATTGAAACCTGTTAAACTCCGCTTAAAAACTGACCTTGTGTCATATCCTGCCCGAGCGGAGGGGTTGGTAAATATGATTAGATGGAAATTCTTGAACCCATTTACATGTGAGGAAAGAAATGATCTCTGGCTCGTTTAAAAGGGTTATCCACAAACTATACATTTAAAAATCCAATATTTTTAATATATGTCTATATTAACAGGATTAGGCATTAAGTAACCTACGAGCCATAAAACTCACACAACCAACCAACCATTTAATTGTGTTCTAACTAATCACTGTTGTGAAATAAAATTGTTAGTGTTACATAACAATACTAGAAATCATTAAACTGCGTTTAAAAAATGATTAGTACTAAATAACCTCATTCGTGTTAGATAATAATTCATATTCAATAATATGGTTTCAAGGGATTATTCCTTTTAATAATGCTTGAAACCATTTGATTGTGAGGAAAAATGAGCGAGGGATAGTTTAAAATCTTACGAACAAACTTTATTTTCCAGATCAAATATATTCAATATATAATTTTAGTGTTTCGGCCGGATTCGACATAAAAAAAACCTACAATGGTTGATATACCATAAAACCCAACCCAACCAAATCATATATTTAATATATATGTATTATTAAAAGGGGTTTGGCATAAAATAATCTATAATGGTTCATATACCATAAAAACAAACCAAACCAAATCTTATATATTTAATACATATGTATAAAGAGGATTTGGCATTAAATAACCTACAACGGCTGATACCCCATAAAACCAAACCAAACCAAACCAAATCGTATACATTTAATATATATGTATAAAGAGGATTTGGCATTAAATAACCCACAATGGTTGATATCCCATAAAACCAAACCAAACCAAATCGTATACATTTAATATATATGTATAAAGAGGATTTGGCATTAAATAACCTGCAATGGTTGATATGCCATAAAATCCAACTCAGCCACCTATCTAATACTAATAATTCATGTTTAAGAATGTGGTTTCAAGTGACTAATCCTTTTAATAATAATAATAATTTGCATAGATTTTGTATCAAATATTTCTAAAACGAAACATTTTTAAACAAATCTATTTGATCTTTACAGGGATTACCACGGATTATCAGAATGGACCAGGGAGTAATAGCGAATAAGAATTACTCTACAGGCTCCAGAGATTCAGACGTTGAGTCTCAACACCAGATACAATTTAGTGTCACACCCTGTGCACATCTTTTTCGAGATGGGAGGGGGTCCTACCCCTCAACACCAGATGCAATTTAGTGTCACACCCTGTGCACATCTTTTTCGAGATGGGAGGGGGTCCCACCCCTCAACACCTGATACAATTTAGTGTCACACACAGTGCACATCTTTTTCGAGATGGGAGGGGGTCCTACCCCTCAATACCAGATGCAGTTTGGTGTCACAACTAGTGCACATCTTTTTCGAATTGTGGCCAAGTAGCTAATGCCACATGTCAAGTTTATGAAAAAAGTTTAGTTTGGTTTCTTTGTTTAATAGCATATCAATTTTCGGGGGCTATTTAAAGCCAAAATCATAATTGTAGAAGAATAGCAATTAACCAAGTTAACCTATTTAACCAATAGCTGTTTTAATACCTTTCCATAAGTTGATCGTCCGAAAGTAAAAAAAAACAGCGCGACTGGAGTTCGAACTTGCTTACTTCGTTGTCGCAGTCAAGCACTTTTCCCAGTACACCACTGGGACTACCCCGGGTATGAAGACGACTGTTCTAGTATTTTAATGTGATGGCAATTGAAAACTAAACAGCCTGTGAGAAAATTCAACCCCAGTTTTGTGATTCTATTTACCAAGAGGAAAAATTAACATTATGTTATGCATCAACCTACCATCGAAATTTAAAAAAAAATACACATGCACAAAAACGTACGTGCACACACACACACACACACACACACACAGATATCTATCTATCTATCTATCTATCTATCAAGGAAAACTTATGAAAGATTATAGACATAGAAGTTTTAGATATTTTTAATTCTAAAATGAAAAATGGAAATGAGTACTCTGCTGACCAGCGTACATAATTATGTGATCCTTCAAAGTAGAGTTGATTGGTTTAGTTTTATGGCGTATCAACTATTTAATATAAATCAGATTTTAAAATATTAAAAACATTGATTCATAAAAACATACTCCCCACTGACCCTAATAAAAAAATAAAACTTATATATCATAATAAATTTAAAACCTCCAACTTAGTCATTAAAAATAATTCCGCTCCCTCGAATGGAGTTTTGCAAAAAAACAACATAATATATCAATTTAAATGTCCTTTAGGAGATTGTATCTCTGAAAATAATGATATATAAGTCGGTTTTAACCTCAACTACCATATCGAGAAGACTTACAATGCACTTGTCTGATACTAGTTCCATAGCACAAGATTTAAAAAAACATTCATGCCAAACAAGAGAATTACGGAAAATTCTTACCGAAAACAACAATTTTAGAACATCAAAATAACAAGCAAAAACAACAAATTCCGAGGCACTGCATATTAGGAACATTCAACCCAATCTTGACAGAATTAATTTGGAAACCAATGCTAATGCACTTAAATGTCTTTAGCACTGACGCTATTTATAGAAACCAATCCGAAAAGTAAACGCTACACAATACAACAATATAGACGCTCGTTCTTAGAAAATAGTAATGTACATACAAAAGTTACATCACTTTTGTATTACATCCTTTCCTGATGATGGCCTAAAGTTGGACAGAAAGTACTTGGGAAATAACTAATTATGGAAGATCTATCAACCAATTCCCGCCGAATATCATAAGATCAACACAGCAATTCAAAGGGATTAACAAAAAAATATGTAGACAAAAAATGTCTATTATGTTCAACCAAATATGTATTAATGACGAAATGCTGCCAATATATATATATATATATATATATATATATATATATATATATATACTTTTTTCTTAAAGAAAAAACAACGAAACCGGTCACATAGGATTATAAATTTATTTCAATCCTGTTACGCATTTTTGAAATTTCCAAAAACACGAAAAAAAAACTAACAGGACTTCTTCAGATCTTTTTGATAAAAAAACTAGAATAGACACATAAGAGTGGGAGGGGATAGAAGAGTGGGAGGGGGATAGAAGAGGGGTGAAGAGTTACCTCTTCATTAAGCCCACTTCCTTTTTAAATGTAAATTTCGGTTAGCAATGTAGTAAAATTATATATATATATATATATATATATATAATTGGTAAACACATTTTGTAGATACTCACAGTAAAATAATCAAACAGTTCTATTTCTAACAATTCAATTTATAATGAGTCACCAAAGTCAAATTGTTCTAAGTATTGCTATTTATCACCAATTATCTAACTAAACATCAGTCATTTGTTTACACAGAGTTAAATGATAAAACATTTCTATTTCTAACAATTCAATTTAGGATTATTCATTTATCTCTACCCAATTCTAATGCCAAACTGTTCTATTTAACCCATTGGTTGAACTCTATCAGGATATACCACACCAATCAGAGTAGACCTGGTAGCGATGACAATGAAGGGGTACACTGCATTCCCTAAAGCTCCTGCATTAATGTAGCCTCACCTTCAGATTGTTTAATGGCATTTTCAGGACACTTTTTGGTAAAGTGTGGCTGAGTCAGAGCCAGTTATTCATAAAGATTGATCAGTAGTCTATCTCGTTATTTATTCTCGCGCTCTGTCCTTCTATCTGTCTGTCTGTCTGTCTATCTGTTTATCTCTCTCTCTGCATATATATATATATATATATATATATATATATATATATATATATATATATATATATAATTAGATTGGCTGTATCAATAAGCTCGTAGACTGACACGTATTCATTAGCTGTGAATTTGAGTGTTTCATACTTGATGAATATGGATAATTTCTCCGGTGAATTAAGTGCATTTAGAACGATGATGATTATGTCGAATAATTAATCATTATCTAGAAATTTTTAAAAATCATTATTCTGTCAAATATTGATGCCTCTACACATACGCCCACACATCCTCATAAACACATTTACACGTCTGTCCTTGTCACTCTCTATCCCAGTCTCTCTCTCTCTCTCGTTCTCTCTCTCTCTTTCTCTCTCTCTCTATATATATATATACACCCCTCCCATATATATATATATATATATATATATATATATATATATATATATATATATATATATATATATATATATTGCCTAGTCGGCTGGGGCTGTAGAATATATCGACTGCGCCTCTGCAGAGGGGTAAGACCCCCACTCCAATGAGTGTCCTAGATATGACGCTAAACAATCTGATGGTGAGGTTCTAGTAATGCTGAAGCTTTGGGGAATGCGGAGTACCCCTTCATTGCTATTGGTCCCAGGTCCACTCTGGCCCGGAACGGTAATAACTGATTGGGCCCTATCTATGGGTTAAATAGAACTAACTGCATACTTATGCTAAACTGAATTGTTTGAAATAGAACTGTTTTTAACATTGAAAATGTACTTACACTAAAATGATTTGTTTAATATAGATGTGCTTTGACATTTAACGGTGTAAAAACAAAACCTGTACCCATTCTAAACTGAATTAACTGAGTTAAAACTGCTTGATTAAACTGAATGTTTTGAAATAGAAATGTTTTTCACAATTAAACTGTACTTACATTTAAACTGCGTACATATGCTAAACTGAATTTTTTGAAATAGAACTATTTTCAGAAGAATGGATTTGGCGTTGAATAACCTGAAAAGGTTGATATGCCATAAAAGCCAACCAACCAACCACCCACCCATCCAACAAACCCCTCTATCTCTGTCTGTCTGTCTGTCTGTCTGTCTCTCTCTCTCTCTCTCTATATATATATATATATATATATATATAATAATGATAATAAATAAATATATATCATATATATATTTAATCCATGGAAAATATTATTCACATAGTGATTTACTGACGACCAACACTCTCATAATATATATATATATATATATATATATATATATATGAGATTTAGAATCAACCTGGTGTTCTTAAAAAAACAAACACCATAAAATGAGATGTTTCTGCATGTTTTAAAGTATAAAATTTAATTTCAGTAGCTACTCTATATTTGCTTTTCTATTTTTCCCTCTTACTAAAAAAAAGGTTTGAATTTGGACTCGTTTGTCTGCAATACATTTACAGTTTGAATATTTTGTATGAGGAAAACATTTATTCTAAATTTTAACCATATATTCCTCTGTAGACTTTTTGAGATTAGCAAAATGCTTCAAAATGTTAAATATTAGTTTTGGTTCTGAATGTTAACCCAACACTGAGATTACAACTCTGGTTACTATTTACAAAGATCGTTCATTTCGGCCCAAGTATAGTTGTCTCTTTTTGAAGAAAAAAAAAATGATTGTACCGTTACAGCAGTATGTTCAAAATAATTTTTAAATATATGTTATTTAATTTTAAAGTAATTTGCCCAAAATGACCTAATCAAAGCAGCTAATCTGATGTGAGAACAGACGTTGAAATGTTATTCAAAAAAGGTTATTATCAAAAACACATTGCCTAGAAATCAACAATTTCTAGATATGGGGTTACCAAAGAAGTCAGAAACTGGCACAAATGTTGACAAATAGCTGTAGTGTTGTATACTTTCATACATGATTTACGAAATTCAATGAGCGAACGAAACAATTTTCATTATAGAAATATATCTCTCATTTTATTCTCGAAAGGGCCCACAGTTTGTTGTTAGTTGAGAGATAGATGGAGAGACATATATTCGGAGAGGGGACTTCTTCTTGAAGCCGTATCGTCAGAGACGACCTAACCCTCTGATCGGCTGTGTGTCCTAGGCTAGATTTTGATTCGCTGCCTCAGTCTAAATCTCCCTGCGTGGTTCTCATCACGTGGTCTCCTTCCGGTTACACATCTGTTGGACCCGACTGCCCTGCCCAATTTACTAATCAAAACGTGACAGCTTGTCAATGCATATGGAGTCAATAGGAACGAACCGAAAATCCATGTAATATGTTATATAACGGTAGAATCAAAAGTGTTTACTGCTGTTGAAAGATAAACACTTGATTATCAAGAGCAAAAGACATCGTATGAAAACTGCTTGAAAGTTAATAGGTGAACTTAATTCTTCTCGACACCAGCCAGTGTTGTTCTCAGCTTTGAAAAATAAAGTTAGATCAGAGCGGTTTAGGGGATGTGTAAGCTCTCAAGAAAACTCTCTTACAGAAGATGAATAACCAGAAAAGACTGTAATGGGCGAAAAGCATTATTTCTGGACAATGAATGAGTGGCAAACTGTGAGCTGGTGAGTGAAGCATTTTAACTCTTTGGTTGTAAGAGGAGAATGTATGCGAGAGGAAATCCTGTAGAAAGACTAGATAATGAATCTGTTATTGGAACATTTAAGCATTGAGGTTGGTCTTTTATGCTGTGGGATGTTTTGGTTTGAGAGAGGACTGGAAATTTAATTCAGGTTAAGATAATTATAAAAACAAAACCATTCTGTAAAGTAGCAGTATTTATACTCGATTCATTTATTCAGTATTAATTCATAAAGATCTTTTCTTTGATATGGCTCAAGGCCGAATGAATGGGGCACCAAATGAGACTCGAAATCACTCGTGTGGTTTTGCTAGTCTAGCTTGCTCACCAATAAGCCACCAGAGGTGTCCAATTAATTTATTCAGAATCAATTGTATAAAAAACTAAGTTCTGCCTTTAAAGACTGTGCGCTTTTGTATAATCGAAGGAGGTAACTTCTCCACTTCAATAGCTGCTTATGGAAGTGCCCATTATTTAATGGGACAGTCCATTTCTACTCAACACATTCAATTTCGGAAAACCATCTGGTTTACGCATAAGTGAAAAAGAAAATTACCTTTTAACAAAATGATCGAAAACAGTCATCTAAATTACGCCAAAACTACTTCGAGTCAACCCTCCCACAAAAAAAGAACAAAAAGTTGAAATTAAAACTTGGCAGCCTAAATAATTTGAATTATCTCTCTTTGAATTAAAATGGGATGAATTAGGTTTAGAGAATACTCAGTGAAAGAGTAAGCTTTTTCAGTGCATGAAAAATGTTTGGAAATTTCTTCAATCAACTTTTTTCAAAATCTGTTGGAAAAAATATCAAGAATTTAAAAAGAAATAATTAAGGCAGGTGGTGGTTTTATTAATGAAAGCAAAATACGATGCTTTTGTATAATAATTTTTTTTTCATAGTTAAGAGCTTATTTTGTGTTAAAATAAAAGCAAATACAATTTAATTACTGAAATTTAATCTTTTACTTTACAAAATACGAAAATATCTCATCTTAAGGTGTTTTTTAAACAAGTGATGATTAGCTCTAAATTATTCACTGTAGTATATATATATATATATATATATATATATATATATATATATAGTTATGCATATGTATATACTGTTGCAAATTTTCATAAAAATGTAGTGTTTACAAACAATCTTGTGTGTTTCTTTGTATGTGCATGAGTTAAGTGAAAATATCTAATTGAAAATTAATTATGCTCGTCAACATGAAAAAAAAGAAAAGAAAGAATGAAATGTTGTTGAGGTACCAAACCTCTTTTTTTAGCTAATTTGAGAGCGCTGAAAATGACCTAACTTTTTCTTGGTTTGCAACCTTTTTTGCTGTACAGAAATGCCTTATTTTTGAAAAACAGCATTTTTTATTTGTTTCTCTATTTATGATATTGACTGATGGCAATATTTCCCAAAGTAAAATCGTAGAAACATCTCCGTTCGTATCTAAACCAATAAATATTGGTCTGCTTATTGAGGAATACTATTTTTGCAATGACAATAGAACCCTAAGTCTTTCAAAATAACACGAGTGAATGTACCAAGACCACAAGTATTTTCATCAGATCATTTATCAAAAACTCATAGCAGAAAGAAAACCTTCGTGAACACAAGAACTAAAGTAAAAATTTTCTCTTTTTTTATTATCTGTCATGTTTAATGTTATTTAAGTCCCTTTTGATTCTCTAGCAGTTGTCAGCCATCATTCGTTCGTCCCACCGGCCCTGGTAGCGCTCTTCCATTGTTTTCATATTCTGATCGAATCATTCTCCTTTCCCATCACTCACATCACCGCAATTATCCGGAAATTTATCTTTATAGCTATGTAAATAATGAACTTTAATACTCATATTAGCGCCTATGTCCAGTAAATTTGTCAACAGCTTTTCCATTAACTCTTGGTTGTTTTCGACTCGGTGATTGCCTAAGAGATTTTTCACGACGGGAGCAAACGGTGTCTAAGCGCGTAATTTCAAAATATTCTTTAAATTAACAATCTTATCAACCTCATGAGTTTCCTGATTTTATGGTGAAACTATTTTCATGATTTTCCTATACAATGGAATAGGAGCATTCAATTGTGATGTCTTTAATTGGAGTTTCATTCCAATTGAGAAAACAAAAGCTCCCAATCTTCTAGGTTTTCTTCCTTAGTGAAAGTCCAAATGCGATGGGATAAATTTATGAATATAAACAGAACGTTTTAGGGTTTCATTTTTTACGTCACCTTAATTATGAGATTTATTAAAGTGCATTAGTTTTTCTGTCAATTTGAATTTTGGCGATAAATTTAAAAAAAAAAACGGTACTTCTATTTTCAATTTTTTGTCTCAAAAACACTTTTTTTTCTCATAAAAACACTTTATTTCAGAAGGCTGACAAAAATTGCTCGGCTAACCTGAATACTGATGGGTTTCTACAACATTTATTAACTAAATTTTGCGATCAGCCATGATCATAAATTGATCATGTTTCCAAAAATGTGCAATTACAGAACAGCAAAAACTATAGATGACCATGAAAAACTAAGGTAATTTCCTGATTCAGCACCATTAAATTAGCTAGAAAACGCGTTTTGTTTCTTAGCATCAAAAATCGTGTTGACCAGTGTTATCGCTGTGAACAAATTAGCATACATATCTGTCATTCTCCCGTCGATCGCGACTCATGAGGGCCAAAACATTCAGGGAGCGCATAATAAATATGGTGTGAAAGCAAACAAGAATCAACCCGGGGCCGTATTTCAAAATTTTTCAAGTCCTATATATATATATATATATATATGTGCATGTGTGTGTGTGTGTGTGTGTGTGTGTTTGTCAGAGAGAGAGAGAGACAGACAGAGAGAGAGACAGAGAGAGACAGAGACAGAGAGAGAGTGTGTGTATATATGGTAATTGTGAGTGCATATATAAGATGTCTCAATATACATGAGACCCATGTGATGCTAATAACTCTACTAATAATAATGTTGTGTTCTTTTTTGTTTCAGATTTGAAAATAGTATACAATAACAACTATTAATCCTTGATCACAATGCTTTGGAAAAGAAAAGAAAAATAGTTAGCGTTACTCGTTATTTGGGGATGAAATCATTTAAAACTGTCTGAAAATAGATGCAACCGATTTATTTGATAATCCTTTATCACTTAGACAAGAAACTCCAAAAACGTTTTCATGTCCTGGAAGCAGATATAATAATTTAAAAAAAAAGCAACAGTGATTTGATGCCACTAGCTCAAAGGATGCATTTTTATAGAACATGTTCCAAATGACAGTCATTGTACTTGTCTCAGTTATAAATCATTATCAGATTAATGGGCTGCATCTATTTTGAGACATCCTGTATATATGGTGATTAAAAATGTTAGATATTTTCTACAGGGAACATAAAGATGTCATA
>OY757914.1:99648986-99683986 GCA_963585895.1 Sepioteuthis lessoniana
AGGCTACAGTAATGCTAGAACTTTGAGGGTGCTGAATACTTCTTCATTGCCATAGCTCCCAGGTACACTCTAGCCCGGAGTGATAGCACCTGATAGTGTTTTATCTATGGGTCAAACCGGACATTGGCATGATGGTTAGAGTGTTCAGGAGACCTGGGTTCAATCCCTGGTCGATTCATATCAAAAACTCAAAAAATGGCACTTGATGCCTCCTTGCTTAACACTCAGCAATATCAGTAAGGGATCAAGGGTAAAGTTGAGCAATCCAGGCAAAGGAGTAGCGTCCTCCGTACACCTCGTTGTAGAAGCTATCAAAAAGGAGCTTTCGAATGTCGCCAACAAATATCTAATAGTGTGTAAACAAAAACTGTGCAATCTACGATGACACTAACATACAAAGAATACAAAAAAAAAATACACTAAACCCTTCCTCTGAGGATCAATAAATAGAAAGTTGTTCGCTGACCGTAGTCGAGGGCGACCAGAGGCTCCCTTTTCAATTGCTACTACACCGAGATGTAGGGGAGAGTGCTATTCCGTTCCCTGAATAGCCTCACTTACTTATAATGCTGAGTGTTAAGCAAGGAGACAGCAGATACCGTTTTTCGAATCTTTCGTATGTTTCGACCTGGGGTTGAACGCAGATCTCCCGGCCATTGGCGAACACGCTTATAATTATGACTATGAGCCGGTTTGAAAACACAGATCAAATTTAGTAGGACTAAGTTATACATTTAATTGAGTTAAGACGAAGGCCACACACACACACACACACACACACCCACTCACTCTCTCTTGTTCCGAATCATTCATAGACAATATAGTCCAGAAATAAATGGACCCTAAGATTAATATAGACAAGTTCATTTTCTTCTAAACCAAAGATATCATCTACTTATTATTTTTAGTGAAATATTATACAATCAAAACGAATTTCATTGATTATTATTTAGTACCGTACTTTACAGCATTTAAAATTCGCCCTGTTTGTTGGGCTTAGAATAGCAGAACGTAGAGGGGCAAGTCCCTCTCCCTCAAAAATGGTTTTGCGGGTATGTGTTATACATGGCTATATAATAGCCGTGCATAGAGCATTCATTCTTTGGATATTTACAATCCTTATTTACTTGATATATATATATATATATATATATATATATATATATATATATATATATATATATATAAATGAATGCTCAATGCACCTATTTAATACAAAATATACCAGCAGAGCAAAATGTCTATTTTTGTTTAAAAAACAAGAAATTTAGAAATATTATTCCATTTCATAATAAATTTATTTCGCCTATTCATGCTCGTCAGATTGATTCAAATCTATCAAACTCAACGGATTAATAAAGAGTATCACGTGATTTGAATTCCATGTGACGAGCTTGAATAAGCGAAATAAATTTATTATGGAAATAGAATACTATTTCTAATTTCTTGTTTTTTCAACATATATATATATATATATATAGGATTTGGCATTAAATGGCCCACAATATTTGATATGCCATAAAACCCAACCCAACCAATCAAACCTAAAAAGTAAGTTATTATTACTATTGATTGATTTGAAGTGCATTTCAAAATGTCTAGCATTATTCTATCGTAACAGGTTAGAGAATATGTCACAACCAACTATACACATATACACGCGGAAACATAGTTAACATAATAATGACGGACAAAACACAGACCTTTAGAAAATTATACCTCTCATACTTTATTTGAAATGGTACGAAAGGGTTACGAAAGGGTAATGTGTGAGAGGTGAGTTGGAGACTGAACAAAACTGCAACATATTGACCCCCAGCTCTTCTAGCTATAGCAGCACTTCTTTCTCGTTCTCCTGGCTGCTCAGCGGGGGTGGGGGGGCTGAGAGCCCAGCTCTCCGTCTGGAGCTGGTTCTCACGCTGGCATCTTATCTCTAAAACTCTGACTCCAACTTCCTGTGGCACCGGGTTATATAATTGCTGGACTCCACCTGCTTCTTGTGGGCGTCACATCTGCACCCAACTCAACCCGTCTACAGTCAAGGTTATCCCCTGATATGTTCGACCGGATGCACTTGTTATTTACACAGGTGCACTTCTTATTTGACAGCACGGGCAGGTCGGTGGTCAATATGTTACAAATCGCGTTCTTTGTATGGTCTTATTCGTATTTTTCTGCACTGGTTTCGGAAGAGATTTTTGCATACGATCTTATCCAATACGAAGAACTGTTTAAACGGATGTTCAGTAGAAACCCTAACTGGTACGATGACTCCAGTTCAGAGTGCGCTTGGGAATCATGTCAGGGAAGGGGTATTCCACAGATACTCTGATATCTTGAACTGAAGCCTCAGCAGTTTACTATTATACAGAAACTATCTCGTTTTGTTTTTTTGAGCGGGGGATGTCCAACCTCTCTACAGAGAATACAATCAACATATTCTAAACTCCACCGACAGTGTCAATTATAATCACAGAAAATGAAAAATCTCAACGGGTAGATGGAGTGTATCCTGTATCTTTTTAAGAGAGGCAGGTATTTCAGTCTGACAAAAAAATCGTTTGGATAGGAGAATCGATGATATTATAATGAACACGTGTCTTTTCCATATATTCAAAGAACGTGATATAGACCTGAGCAATATCTATCTCTCTCTCTCTCTCTCTCTCTCTCTCTATATATATATATATATATATATATATATACTTCATTTTGTTTATATCTGTTTTTTATTATTCAAGTAAAATATTTGTGTCTGTGAAATGATAATAATGTGTGTGTTATATTAAAATGTCAATAAAATTCCAAATTTAATTTTACGTTTACTGTTTATCTTTTTCGAAAAAATTCAATTGCAACTTGGGAAATAATAATAAAAAAATTAAAAGAAAAATATTCTTGAATAAGGAGGTGGGGTGGAAAAGGCGTAGAGAAAAAGTTGCAAGAAAAAAAACAAAATAGATTTTTCGATGAGAAATAATTTGAAATAAATTGAGTGGATCGAAGTGAATTTATTGGATGAACCACAGGTGACTAATATACACCAGAGGAAAATCTTATCAATATCTATCTATCTATCTATCTATCTATCTATCTATCTATCTATCTACTTCAATCTGTTAATATGTATGTATGTATCTATCTATCCTTGCGTATGTATGTATGTATGTATGTATGCATGTATCTATCTATCTATCTATCTATATTCGTATGTATGTATGTATGTATGTATGTATGTATCCTTGCATATGTATGTATGTATGTATGTATCTATCTATCTATCTATCTATCCTTGTGTATGTATGTATGTATGCATCTATTACCTATCTACATTAGTATGTATGTATGTATCTATCTATCTATCTATGAAAATATTTAAATCTATCAATCTATGATTAATCTTAAACTATCTGCGTTTAAACGTAGGTATTTTAATTAGCAATTTCTTTTCATTAGATGTTATTGACCATAGATTAATTAAAAGATTTTCAAAGACACATGTACCTGCAGACACACAGAGGCAGACAGACTGACGCACAAAAACATACACACACACACTCACCCATGCACGTATACACACACATACACACACACACACACACATATATATACATATATATATATATATATATATATATATTATATATATATATATATATATATATATATATATATATATATATGTGTGTGTACATGAGGGTCATTTAAAAAGTATCACCCAGAAAGATGTGCATTGCTGAATATTTTTGTTGGAGCAACACTATCAATTCTTATAAAACAAGAAAAGTTTTTCCAGTCGTATAAGAACTGACAGCGTGTTGCCACATTAAATATAATCAACCATGCTCTTCTTTCTGGATGAAGCTTAGAACTTTTTAAACCCAAATGCATATATACGAGGATCATTAAATAAGTTTCCAGACTTTTTCGTATGGGCACTTTTATTGATAGTACACACATGAAACTCTAGTCCCTTTTGATGTAATCTGCTCCGGTTACAATGTCCTTGTTGTACTGTTTCAACATCTTCTGGAAAACCCCATGGAAGTCCTCTTTTGTGAGCATGTCAATGACCTTCGTCACAGCCTCTTTCATCTCCTCAATTGTCTCATAACGACAGCCTCTGAGCTTAGGGAATAACCAAAAGTCACAGGGACCAAGGTCTGGACAATAGGGAGGGTGAGGAACTGTCTTGATGCCCATCTTGGTCAAATAGTCTGTGACAAGGATGGAGTTGTGGACTGGTGCATTGTCCTGGTGGAAATGCAACTGAGCCGATTTGAAGAGTGCTGGCCTCTTCCCTAGGAATCTCTTCCTAAACTCCCTTAAAACCTCTATATAGTAACCCTAACCCTTTGGCCAATCAACTCTGGTGTATTGACTTCCTTACTCCTCCTACACCACTCATCATCCCTCATACATTCCCTGCCTTCCTTGAATCTTTTATGCCCATTAAAACCTGATGCTCGATTCATGCAAGATGCTCCAAAAGCAGTCTGAAGCATGCCATACGTTTCTGTGGCATTTTTCCAAGTTCAAAACAGAATTTTATTGCATATCGTTCTTCTAAAGTGTTCTCACGTCCAGATTGCATTTTTGAAATTCACCAGCTGTGACAATCAGTCTTTAGTAATATGTATTTCAATTGCTGCTGTAGCTGTGATTTGAACCTGAAATAATAAAGATTGGTCCGTCTGCTCATAAGATGGTATAGCAATAACATACTGAATTTTCAAGTGTCTACGACAATTTTGAGTGCCTGTACGAAAAAAGTCTGGACACTTATTGAATGCACCAATAATGTATATATATATATATATATATATATATATATATATATATATATATATATATATTATTCAGTCAGCGTTCACAGCCAGTGGTTGTGGATTATTGTAGTATAGAATATATTAGGAATATCATGTAAATCTATGTGAATGCTCGATGTATGGCTATTATTACATCACTTATTCCAATGCAGGTATATAACAAAATTTACATTCAGACCGTATATTGTGTAATTATATGGAAACTCAAACCTGGTAAATTTGTCATAATAAATAAATTATGAATAAATAATAATAGATAAATAATAAATACGTGAAGTTGCAGGACAGCAACTTTGCTGTCCTCCAACTTCAAGTGCAGCATGTAAAAAGTCATCTGACGAGTCGGAGAGTATTGTAATATTATCCACCGAAATAAATTTATAGTGACAACTTAACTAGGTTTGCACTATATATATATATATATATATATATATATATATATATATAGGGATGAATTGCTTGCAGAGTTAACAAGTCTGTATCACACAGTAAGCCAGCGAAAACTGCACACCACGACAAGAGTTTTATTATTACAGGAACGCAAATAAAATTATTGAATAAGGCAGTTACCACCCCATTTTGTTGGATTTTCTTTGTACTGGATATGTTTTTTAACTTTCAATATTGTCAATATAATGGACATAACTTCGAAATGCAAATTAGAAATCTCACTTTTTCCTATATATACACATCAATATCATCGATTGCCATAACGAGGACCCAAAGATGGTTGGTTTGTTGGTTTTATGGTATATCAACCTTTGTAGGTTATCTAACGCCAAATTCATTTTTATGCAAATAATCAGTTCTATTTCAAACAATTCAGTTTAGAATGATTACACAGTTTAATTTTCAAAAACATTTATATTTCAAGCTATTCAATTTAGTCAAACAGTTCTAATTCGAACAAATCAGTTCAGCATAAATACGTAGTTTAGTTATATTTAAATCCATTTTATACAAATAATCAGTTCTATTTCAAACAATTCAGTTTTGCATGAGTACATAGTTTAATTGTCAAAAATATTTCTATTTCAAGCTATTCAGCTATATCAACCATTTTAGGTTATTTAATGTCAAATCCTTTTTATACAATTATATGTATATCATTTGTTAATACATTTCGTTGATAACTTTTTTATACGAGCTTGAACTCATTTTTTTTTGCATGCAGTTAAATCTTTTCAATTGTTTCGATATAACTATCATAAGTTACCATCAGTCATTTGTTTGCACACAGTTTGTAGATGATTTCATTCATAATTTTTTTGCGTGCTAATATTACTATTGTTTTACACAGTTAAATGGTTTCAATAACTGCTATCAAACACTTATAATTTTATTGAACACTAATCATCTCTTTGCAGATAGTTAAGCGGTTACAAGTATTGTTATTTAACACAAATTATTCCGTCCAACATTACTCATAAGTTTGCACACAGTTAAATGGTTCCGAGTATTGCTATATATCACTAAAACAATTCACTTAAATATCAGTCATTTGTTTACAGACTATTTTAAGCAACTCGATTTAGCATAAGTCCTTTGTTTGCGTCCTATTTAAATCTTAAACAACTATGTTTGACTCATAGATAGGACTCTATCAGGTGCTACCACTCGGGTCAGAGTGGTCATGGGACCAATGGCAATGAAGGGGTACTCCACGTTACCCAAAGCTCTAGCATTACTGGAGCCTCATCACCGGATGGTCTAATGTCATATGCAGGATATTCATGGGGAGGTCTTGTTCCTCTGCAGAGATGCTGTCGGTGTATTCTACAGCTCCAGCTTACCGGGAAAGCAAAAGAAAAATATGCTATATCCAGCACCCCAAACTGAAAACAGCAATCAACAATAGATGCCGAAATCAGCGAACTCCACCTGCCATACAAATAGTCGTAAGAATGGTCCATGTACAACACCCATACGGACGTTTATTGGGGTTCGCTGTTCTAATAACCCCGATGAAAACTCCTTAAATTCGATTTTTTTTGTGACTGGGAGTGAGAGAAAGCCTTGTGTGGTTGTGAGAGAGAAAGAATCACGTAAATATTCAAGAAGAAACTTGCGAATCAACATTTATATCCGTTATCCTTTTCAAAGTATATTCACGACCTCAGTACCTGAACAAAGAGAATAAACCACAGAAGGTTGCGTTTATGCGTTTTCCTCATCCACTAGACGATTAGTTAATCACCATCTTTGACATAATGGTCTCCATTCGACCACCTAACAAATCACATGTAGCCTAACTTATCGCTTACTTGTAGGATAAACTCTCTCTCTAATTTAAGTTGAGAATCCAGTCTAAGAGATGGGCAACGGTCTTTGGTATGACTCGACCTGGAATGGAAGTTTGGTCTCCCAGACCATTGGCGAACACTCTACTCATTAAGCCAACGGCCTAGTTTCTATATACACATATATACAACGGCTAGGTTTCTATATACACGCACATATATATACGTAAGCTCACATATATATATTCACACACATATATATAGACACACATACATTCGATTGAACTGTGTGAATGAAAAAATTCTCGTAAACAGCACAAAAAAATGTAAAAATGAAAATAAAATGAACACGATTCCCTTACCTCTCAGCATAAAATAAGCCTCGGAGAATTGACGTGCCATTAAAAACAACAAATCAATCGACCAATCACACATACACACGAATGGATATTTATATATATTTGCATATATATATATATATATATAGCGAGAGAGAGAGAGAAAAAGAGAGAGAGAAGAGGAGAAAAAGAAAGAGAGAGAGGGATGGGAAAAGAAAGAGAGAGGACAGTGAGCTAGTTATGAACAAAATGCAATAGATTATTTAATGATAATTATATGTTCCGGTTATTTCACTTGATTAATCTTAATTGCCATCAATAAGCAACATTCCTGATTAATTAAACACCTAATCTGAACACGTGAATGCACAATCCTATATACAAGGTGTAGTCACAAGGTATTTAGATTGAAACTAGAATTGCCAAGGCGGGAAAAAAAATTATGAATAAAACTTTATTTTTCTTCAAAATATTCCCCTTGGCATTCATCATCCTTCTTCCAGCGAGTTTTACATTGTTCAAAGCACCTATAAATAACTTGGTATGGTGAGAGAATTGGCGACGGTAGTCGAGGGTGATCCTTCGGGTCCCTTTTCATTAGCCACAACACCGAGGTGTAGAAGAGGCCGCTACTCCATTTTACCCTTGATTTATACCTTATTATAGGGAATTTTAAGCGAATGTGTCTGATTGTGCTATCAGATTGAACTGATATATATCTTCTAAACTTACCTTCGATATAAATTCTCTTTGAGGAAAAAAGAAAATGACGTACAGAACTAGCTTTTCAGGGTTAGAACTTGAGATAATAAGTCAAGAGTCAATAAAGAAATTAAGTGATTTTTAGGCATTTTTAATGCTAACTCTGTATTTTTTAGAATTGGTTTATAGCAAGTATTCGTTTAATCCAGCAAAAATATTTGTTTCGAGGCTATCCAAAACGAAGTTCACTCAATATCTCGGAGTTGAACAGAAGTCAGTCATCAAATTTTTACTGGTCGAAAAGCGCAAAAAAAGTGAAATTTACAGAAGAACGAGTTATATGTACGGAAAAGCATGTTTTAGTTAATAAATGGTTTACGAATTGGATAGAAAGGGATTTTTCTGCTGTGCTAATAAGGAAGAGTGGTTTCATGCCTTTCACAGTGAACGCAAACATTTATTTGATCTATCCTTACCCATTTAAATTTTCGCGCCGGTAACAGTTATGTCATTCGTACATATGCTCAGGAAGTTATAACTGATTTTTTTACGTCGGTTGTATTCCTTGACTGTATAAAAATTTAAGAGGGTTTCGATCCCAGTTTGAAGCATCTAGCGTGTCTTGTCACACTGAAGAGTTGTGATACAACTAAAAAGTTAGTCTGTGGATGACAATGTATAAGCTTCACTTCTGGAGATTCAACACTCAAGCGTAGAAACTAACGACTGATACCTTCCTAATGCAAAGCTCTTCTAACGAATTGAGTACTCCGTTATCCGATAGGGCACCTCGGGTGGTGTAATGGTTAGCAAGGTAGACTAGCAAACCTACACGAGTGAGTTCGATTCTCATTGGGTGCCCAATTCATGCGGCCTTGTGCTACATCTAAGCAAAAAAGCTTAGTAAATTACCTCCGTTATCCGATAGCACAAAATGTAAACAAACGAAAGCTTATACAAACTACGTTAAATTCCTGAGCTCACGTCGTTCGCCAAAATGGCTGAGCGGTAAGATATCAATCAAGCGTAAAGTTAGGTAGGTTTCGATCCCAGTTTGAAAAGTCCCGCATGTCTCGCCTCACTGAAAAGTTGTGATACAACGAAACAGTCAGTGGATGACAATATATATATATATATTTATATGTGTGTGTGTGTGTGTGTGTGTGTGTGTGTGTGAGCTCCTACGTAGAGACACAGAAATATACATTTATATGCCCACACTAGCACAAACACGTATCTCCCTACAACACCCTCGTATATATATATATATATATATATATATATATATATATATATGAAGATACGATTACTCGTTTTCACATACACATATAATTTTTTCCTAAACCAAAGTTACCAGGATTTTATTATTTCTGATGAAATGCTAATGGAATATCATAAAATAAAAACAGATGGTATTCGGTATTATGTATTACCATACTCTACGGTTATCTTCATCTGGGGAAAAGCATTTAAATTCTCGAAAGACCCAATTTCTTCAATGAAGAAATTATTTTAGTCGGATTATTTCATCTTAGCATGACAAACTAAAAGAATGCTTGTATAATTCGTCAACACTCGCAATCTTTCAAAACTGTCGCTAACTGTCTCTGTCTCTGTTTCTGCTTATCTCTCTCTCTCTCTCTCTCTATATATATATATATATATATATATATATATACTCTCCTGTAGTCAATATCCGGATTTTTAAACGTAACATATATCCTTATATCAACATAGTAACGTACATATATATATATATATATATATATATATATATATGAGATCATCTATACACACTCACATCTATCTATCTATCTATCCGAATATATATATATATATATATATATATATATATATATATGTGTGTGTGTGTGTGTGTATGTATGTATGTATGTATGCGTGTGTATGTGTGTATGTGTGTCTGGTATACATTTTTGTGATTCATTTGATTCATATTTGTTCCTATTTAAATTATCCACATATTTTCATTTTAAATCATATGTATGTACGTATGTGTATGTGTGTGTGTGTCTGTGTGTGTGTGTGTGTGTATGATTCACATCAGATTTGTTTCACCCCACCAATCGTTTTTGCTCTTTATAGCTTATGATGAATCAGTGATCTAATACAGTGATACCACAGAAAATTAAGCGTTATGATCATCCGATCAAGGCAAACAAAAAAACAAAAAAAAACAAAAAAAGAAAGAAAAAAGTAAATAAAGAAAAAAAAAAGAGTTGTGCTATGCTTGTTTGTAGGGCGGCTATAGATGAACCCTAATCTCAGTACATAATCTATACAATGCAATATCTATCTATCTATCTATCTATCTATCTATCTATCTATCTATCTATCTATTTATCATGAACACAAAAGTCCGTTACTTAAGTGCCACACGTTTTCCGCAGTTTTCAAAAAATCGTACAAAAAATGTTACCAGCAGAAAGCGACCATCTGAAAATTGAGTAAAGTACATGAAACTTAAGTAATCGACTTATTTTATCCGTAATTCTTGTATTTATAATCTTCATATATATATATATATATATATAAAGATATATATATATTTATACCTCTAAATGTTATAATTATGGACACAATATATATATATATATATATATATATATATATATATATATATAACCCTATTAGTATTAGAAGTGGGACACAACAAATCCGTGGTCGTGTCATTGTAAAAGCGATGGACTGCGGATATATATATATATATATATATATATATATATATATATATACCTATAAATGTTATAATTATGGACACAATATATATATATATATATATATATATATATATATATATATATATATGACCATATTAATATTAGAAGAGGGACACAACAAATTCGTGGTGGTGTCCTCGTGGTGTAAAACGATGGACTGCGGAATCGTAGTAAGCGAGTTCGAACTCCAGTCGCGCTGTTACGTTCACTTTCGGACAACTACCCTTGGGAAAGGTATGAACCCTCTTATCCTCCCAGCTATGGGTTAAATAGTACCATTACTAGCTTTGGCATTAAATAACCTACAAAGGTTGATATGCCATTAAACAAAGAAGCCAAACCAAACCAAACAAATCCGTTACGTAAATTTCATGTAATTTCCACAATTTTCAGACGCCTGTGTGGTACGGGAAACTTTTACCATACGACACTCTGAAAATTGCGGAAGACATATGGACCTTAAGTCACGAACTGAGTCCATAATTCTAATATTTGTAGGTATCTACCAGATTTTATTTGGCCCAGTCGGCTGGGGCTGCAGAATACACCGACTGCATTTGTGCTGAGGGGTAAAACTCCCCCAACAAGTGTCCTGGATATGGCACTAAGCAGTCCGATGGTGAGGCTCTGGTAATGCTAGAGTTTGAGAAATGCAGAGTACCCCTTTATTGCAATCTCTCTCAGGTCCACTCTGTCCCGGAGTGGTAGCACCTGATAGGGTCCTATCAATGGTTTAAATAGAACTAAACTGTGTACTTATGCTAAACTTAATTGTTTGAAATAGAACAGTTTATATGTATAAAAATGGATTTGGGATTAAATAACCTAAAATGGTTGATATGCTATAAAACAAAACAAGACAAAACCTGTTTTCCTAAAAAAAAGATCCAGCACACTTTTCATGCAACTTTTCATATTTTCTGTTCTTCTATCTTTCAACATATATATATATATCGAGAGAGAGAGAGAGAGAGAGAGAGAGAGAGGGAAGGAGAGAGAGAATGTGTGCGTGTTTGTTTAAAAAATGGGACGTATCGGATGATTCAGAAAAATCCATATCACTGAGTTATCTAATAACAAAACCGTAAATTTACTTAATATGGTCACCATTTTCTTTTCACTTATTGTACCAATACACCTTCGAAACGATTTGCATGTCTTGAAAACAAATTATTCAGACATTTTATTCCATTATTCCTCAATTGGAGTCTTAAACGAACCAATATTTGGATAGGAGTTGCATTTGTTTTGTTTTCGAAAATGCCTCATATAGCGTAATCAAGGGGGTTAAGTACTTTGTATAATATTATATAATTATTGTCCTCACTGTTTTCTCGTGGACATTCAATCCATTAGCCTGCTTTCTTATTAACTTTGTGGGGTCATTCTTAATGTCCGTTGCGAGAGTCGTTAAAAAGCCTTCTTTGCGGTTTTTTTTAATCAGTCCTCCACTCCTTCTTTTGCTTAAAAAGATCTTTTTCTAAAAAAAATTTTCTTTATTATAGGGTAGACAAAGAAACTTTGGCTTGGTTTCGGCGTTAGGCAAATCATTGATTCTTTGTCATTTCTTTTATTGCGTGGAATTTTAATTAAAAAAATATGCTTGAAAAATAGAGTTAATCAAGAAAATCTAGATGTATGGCGTTTTTCAAAAATTGGACAAATCAGACTAAAAAAAAGTTTTAAACATTATTCTATGTTAAGTTTCCTCTTTCTGTATATATATATATATATATATATATATATATATATATATATATATATATATATATATGTGTGTGTGTGTGTGTGTGTTTGTTTGTGTGTGTGTGTGTGTGTGTTAAATATATGATGGTGCCAGTACAAATATCTGAACACAGAGGTTTCCGTTTCGTTGTCAAAGCCATCCTTGTTGAAGGAACCAAGTAATATTATTTAACCCATAACTGGTGGGATAATTGTGTTTATATCTCTTTGAACAAAGAAAAAAGTCTATATATTTATACTATGATGGAAACCGATTTCTTTATTTTCATGTCTATTAATTTCGAGGTATGAGACAAATGTTCCCTATGACATCAGAAAATGGCAAATAGAAGAATAAACCATCTACTTTACCAAATGTTTCTAGAAAAAATATAGATATTATCCTATTTATAAGGAGGAAACATATACGTAGATACATACATAGACATATTTTCACTGCAACTAGGAGAGTTGGAAGAAACCGCTATTTTAACCGAATATTAGCATATAGAAAATGTTGCGTTCTGGTTAGAGAACGCTTGTCATATTAAATAAAGGACAAACCACGATACGAGAGGAAATAGAGATATATTCTCAGGAAAAAAGTATACACAATAGAGAGACAATTAGTGGACAAGAACATAGGATTAGTGAATATAGAATAAAGATATAGTCCAACGATAGTATTGGCTTTCGTTATTACGGTAGCAAGTAAGGTGATCTAGTGTGATCTCCAGTCTCCAACGCTCTTCACCTTCTAGTCTGCCCTGGTATTAGTAGCTACTGCTATATATGGCAGATGGACTCGTTCATTGTGTGGAAAAAGGTGGGTGATACCCAACAGAATATTAAACACATAACTATATGCATGCATTAGAGTTCTTATATGAACACAAACAAATTATGCCAACATGTATATATATATATAATGAAAATTCCTGTCGATCTTGCATTTGAGGGCCAAACAGCTCGGTTAAATTTTAGAACAGTTAGCATTATCTACAAAGGGCATTTGTTTATAGTGTTAAAGATTTGTTTAGAACCAGTCACTCGCCTTGGTAAACCTGACTGCAAAAGAATGGTAGACCACATTGTGCCACAACATTCCTCACCTGTTGAATTCAGAGTTTTTTCTTGTCTTGGACTAGTCGCCTCTCTAAAGCTAAAGAGACTATTCGACCTTACCATTTTATACGTAGCTGTAATATATATATATATATATATATATATATATATATATATATATATATATATATGTAGTAAGTGACTTTGAACATACGTCTAGTTACTTTATTATGTTTCCGACCGGTAAAAAAAGAAAAGCCGGAAGTGGGCATTATGGGGAGGAAACTCTTCACCCCTCTTCAACCCCTCCCACCCTTCCATCCTGTGTCCATTCTGGCTGTACAAATTATATCCATGGGATCTGAAGAAGTTCTGTTATTTTGGTGTTATTGATTCATATCAATACCCATAACAGGATGGAAATAAATTTATAATCTTAATGTGACTGGTTTTTGTTTTTCTTTAAGGAATTATTGCTCTGTAATGTCAGTTACATTGAGCACTTTAACATGAAAATCTAAATGTTTATAGTTGAATAATTTTAATGTTCTGACAGAATTATTCCCGACTCCGGTTTATCTGGACTGTATTATATATATATATATATATATTGAGAGAGACACAAACAAAAATAGAGAAAGGCAGAAATAGAAAGAGATAGTTTGTACACTTTACCAAATTAATGGTGATGAGATTATCATTATATATATATATATATATATTTATGGGTTGAGTACTCGAGTAGGGAATTTGCCGACTGCCACTTACGCTGAAATGCATACCTCTTCTCATTAATTGAGCTCTCCAATAGCCGATTACGGATGCAAAAAAGATATACATAACAAAAACCCTTTCGATTGCACTGAAAATGTCGATGGCTCTGGGGTGAGCTATCCAACACGTAATCCATCCGGGTTTTGATCTTGGCTTGAAGAAACTCACGAGTCTAGCCACACTAAAGAGTTGTAATACAACGAAACAGTCTATCTGCAAATGACAGTATATATATATATATATATATATATATGCAAATTTCATTAAACATAATAGTCATTTTATGTCTACATATTTTCTTTTGGATCCGTTCGAATTCCCGTATTACTTTTATTGTATTCTGGGGGAATTGATTTATGTATTGTCCATAGTTGCATGTATCCCTAGTACTTTCTGCCCGACTTTGGGCCATCATCAGGGGAGGATCTACTACAAAAGTGATGTAACTTTTGTTTTAGCATATTACAACTGTGTAAGGGCGTCTTTGCCGTTGAAGGTTTTTGGCGTTTGTTTTTGAATGTGATTCTATATTTAGTGCCAGTAGCTAAAGACTTTAGCTACTAATGTGATTCTATATTTAGTGCCAGTAGCTAAAGACTTTAGCTACTGGCACTAAATATAGAATCACATTCAAAAACAAACGCCAAAAACCTTCAACGGCAAAGACGCCCTTACACAGTTGTAATATGCTAAAACAAAAGTTACATCACTTTTGTAGTAGATCCTCCCCTGATGATGGCCCAAAGTCGGGCAGAAAGTACTAGGGATACATGCAACTATGGACAATACATAAATCAATTCCCCCAGAATACAATAAAAGTAATACGGGAATTCGAACGGATCCAAAAGAAAATATGTAGGCATAAAATGTCTATTATGTTTAATGAAATTTGCATTAACGAAGAAATGCTGCCTAAATATACATATATATATATATATACCAACGGTTCGGGAGACCGAGGTTCAATAACAGGTCGAATCATACCAAAGAGTCAAAAAATGATACTTGATGCTGACAATATAAGGTACGTATTAAGGGTAAAGTGGAGCAATTCAAGGCACGGAGTATCACCTTCCCCTACAATTCTGTGTAGTAGGTATTGAAAAAGGAAACTTCGGATCACCCTTGACTAAGGTCACTTAATATATATATATATATATATATATATATATATATATATATATATGGCTGAGTGTTAATCTCGTGATAAGAAATAACTTTAAGTGTTCTGCGTATGTCACTAAATTGCAACTGATGGTCAGGCTTCCTTTCTGGTGGTTGGTACTCATTCGTTACCATTACTGTCAGGTCCACACTGACCCAAAGTGGTTGTAATTGTAAGGGTACAATCTATGAGTTAAACAGAACTGTTCGATCATTTTCTCAGAATTATTCAATTAATTATTTAAAATTATTCAGTTGTATACTAATTACTTGTATTAGACAGGATTACTTGATAAACGGAATTACAAATGTCAAATAGCAGTAGTTGAAATTGCCCAGTCGGTAGGGGCTGTAGAACACACCGACTGCACGTCTGCAGAGGGGTAAGACACCCCACCAACGAGTGTCCATGATATAACACTAAACAATCTGATGGTGAGGTTTCAGTAATGCTGGAGTTTGGGGCATGCGGAGTACCCCTTAATTTCCATCGCTGCCAGGTCCACTCTGGTCTGGAGTGGTAGCACCTGATTGGATCCTATCTATGTGTCAAATAGAACTAAAATGCGTACTCATGCCAAACTGAATTACTTGATATATAATTTTTTTTTAATATTCAAACTGCATAACTATGCTAAACTGAATTGTTTGAAATAGAAATGTTTTTACTTTTAACTGTGTTAGGACAAAAAACTATACTCATACTAAATTGAATTGTTTGAATTAGAACTTTGACTGAACTGAATTGTTTGAAATAGAAATGTTTCTAATAAATAAACTTTGTACTCATGCTAAACTGAATTGTTCAAAATTGAACTGATTATTTCTATATTATTTGGCGTTGAATAGCATACAAGGGTTGATATGTCATAAAGCCCAAATCACAAACCAACCAACCAGAACTTGAAATCATTTAAATATGTGCAAACAAATGATTAATACTCAATAGAATAATGGGCGTTTGATTGCAATACTTGAAACCATTTAATTGTGTGATAAAATTAATTGTAATAGTTGGAACTGTTTAACTGTGTACAAATCTTTCTCATCATCATCATGTCGCACCATAAGGACAGATATCCCAGACCCTCCCTCGCCACTCCTCCTTATCGTCCATTGCTTCCGGCAGGTCTTCAGGGCTACATCCCGTATCGGCAAAGAGCTACTGTATGTAGGTTCGAGCTGGTAATCCTGCTTTTGCTCGTCCATGTAAAGGGGTCCACGGGAATACATCACTTATGAGCTCGTTCCTACTTCACCTGCAGTGTCCCGCATATCTGGTTCTGCTTTGTGGGGTGTTGCAACCAGGACTTATTCAATATTACTCGCAGCATTCTTGTGTAGTTGCCGTCAAGCTTTTTCTCCAAGCGTTTAGTTAGCGTCCATGCACTGCATCCATATGGCAGTATCGACACGACCGCTGCTTCGAAGAAACTGCGTTTTAAAAGACTAAGATTAAATTGAATTGTTTGTATTAGATTGCAATACATGAACCCTTTTAACTGTATGAAAAAATTGAAAAAGATTAAATAGAATTGTTACTGTTAGATTGCAATAATTGAAACTATTTGTATACAAACAAATGAGCACTCACATCTTTAAAATAGATTTACTGACAACCAAATCGCGCGCGCGCGCACACACACACGCGCGCGTATATATGTATCTAAAATTATATATATATATATATATAAAAATGAATAAGTCCTCTAAGAGATTTGCATATTTCAAGAATTATTAATTTCGTGCATACTTACATGTATGTTTCTAACTTGTTGCTTTCGTCAGATAGCATATGTGTCACAAGGTCATATGAAGGAAGAGCTCAATGAGAACTCGAACTCGGCGTTAGTCGACTAACAAACCTGCACGAGTGAGTTCTAGTTTACATAGCGAGTCCCATTCACATGGCCTTATGCCAGATTAGTTCTCTGACTAAAGCAACAAGCTGGAAACATAAACGTATGTAAGAACGAAATAAATGATTCTTAGAAATTTCAGATCTCTTAGTGAACTTATTAATTTTTTCTCTCATTGGACCAACAACAAAAAAGAATATATATATATATATATATATATAGCAATTTCTATATGTCAGTCAATATCTAAGCGAAGTTTAACTGAGTTTTTCTTCTCGTAAACCGATTGCCATACTAAGGTTAAAGAACCCAGTCTCTCCTTCTATTTACCCTTAGCTGGAGGGAGAAGGATTGATTAATACGTTTATATATATATATATATATATATATATATATATATATATATATATATGCTTTATTACATAAGTGACAATAAGATTATTCATACCTCCTTTACACATATCTATCTATCTATCTATCTATCTTTGCGTTTATATATATATATATATATATATATATATATATATATATTTGTATATATCATATGCACTCATTTCCATTCGCACACGCACACATACATACATACATACATACATACATACATACATACATACATACTTACACATATATAAACATATATTTATATATATATATATATAGAGAGAGAGAGAGAGAGATGATATGGCATGAATACATTTTTGTGCGTGAGTGTACATTAGACACACAAAAAGAAAAAAGTTATAAAACAAAAGAAACTCACATAATACAATAAGTATTATTGCCTGCCCAATTATTTTTGCCCAAACTCTATTTATTTTCATCTCTATCTAATAATATTTTAATTCATTCCTTGAATCTCGGTGAAAAATTTCAACCCGTTATTTTGAATTAATGATCTTTATTCCTACACTCTTAATACAAACATTACATTAGTTTGACTCACATCGTTTCGACATATATTCATTGATATATATATATATATATATATATATTTATATATATATATACATGTGTGTGTGTGTGTGTGTGTGTGTGTGTGTGTGTGTGCATCATACACACGGTGCGACAGACGCATACATATAAACTCACACGTATTTTATGTTACGTGTATAAATGTAGAAGAAGATTTATTTTCGTTGATATTCCATCATTCTGAATCGTAAGTTTTTGTCTTTTTTTTAATCTAATCGAACGAGTAAAGAAAAGTAGAAACACTCATTATGAAAGAATTTAAAGCAGAAAAAAGCAAAACGTAATCTTTAATATAATCAAATTAGAATGTAAATAAACTTCCAATTCGATATTAGCTCCTCCCAAATATAGATATAAATATGTCTTTGTATCTATCTATCTATCTATCTATCTATCTATCTATCTCTATATAAATATATATAACAAGGGTGTATCAATAGGCTCGTAAACTGACATGTATTTATTAGCTGTGAATATGAGTGTTTCATGCTTAATGAGTATAAAAATTGTTCTCCAGTGAATTAAGTGCATTTACAAAAATGATGATTATGTCGAATAAATATTTGCTATTGAAATTTTTTAATCATTATGCTGACAAATGTTGATGTTGCTAAACCCCTATATATATATATATATATATATTATAGAATTCCAGATAGGTAAATAATAATAATAATAATAATAATACAGCCATCAGAAACAATACGGACAACACGATAGACGATAGAATGACAACAACGAGGAAACAAAAATGGGAGAAAAACAACTCTATGTCCGCTTTAAACGACTAATAAATAACATCTCACACCAGAAAACCTGGGCCTGGCTAAGAAAAGGAAACCTTAAGAGAGGAACGGAATCTCTCCTAATAGCAGCACAGGACAACGCCATAAGGACTAATCATATCAAAGCGAGAATAGATAAGACACAACAAAACAGTAAATGTAGGCTATGTGGTGACAGAGACGAAACGATCAATCACATAATAAGCGAATGCAGCAAATTAGCGCAGATGGAATATATGACTAGACATGATTGGGTAACCATGGTGATCCGCTGGGGAATGTGAAGAAATTTTAATTTGACCATACTAACAAATGGTATATGCACAACCCAGCACCTGTCCTAGAAAATGACATGCATAAACCCCGATGGAACTTTAATATACAAACGGATCAGAAGACCAGACTTGATAATAATCAACCACAAAAAAAGAGAATTTGAAAAATTGTCGATTTTGCTGTCCAGAATAAATCTGAAGGAATGTGAAAAGAAGGATAAATACCTCGACCTTGCTAGAGAATTGAAAAAGCTGTGGAACATGTAAGTGACGATTGTGCCAATTGTGATTAGTGCTTTTGGCACAATAACTAAAGGATTCTTAAAAGGCCTGGAGGACTTGGAAGTTGGCGGACGGGTAGAGACTATCCAAATGACAGCATTGCTGAGAACGGCCAGAATCTTGAGACGAGTCCTGTAGACTTGAGGGGGCTTGCCGTCACTCAAACTCCAGTGAAAAATCATCAGCTGATTCTGATGTGAAAAACTTCAAAGGAAATAATAATAATAATAATAATTCTTTGGAGTTTTGAAATACAAACAGATCACCTAATCGAAAGCAGAAGACCAGATGTAGGTATAATAAAGAAATAAATAAATGAACTTGCCAGTGAACTTAAAAGCTATGCCGCATGAAGGTGACAATGATACCAATTATAATTGGTACCGTTGGAACAGTCCCCAGGAGCTTGAAAAGGTGAATGGAAGAGTTGAAAATCGGGGAATGAGAGGAGACCATCCTAACTACAGCGTTGTTGAGATCGGCTTGAATACTGAGATGAGTCCTGGAGATGTAGAGATAGACTCTGACTCGTGTAAAAAGACCACCAGTTAACGCTGGCGTGAAAAACTCACAAGAAGTTATTATAAAAGGAAACGCGAAAGATTCACCGAGATTTTCAGATACAAACAGACCAGCCAATCTCGACTTGAAGACCAAACCTCGTTGAAATTAACGAGAACTTGTAACCTAGAGGATTTTGCCGTTTCAGGAAACCACAACATGAAAGTGAAGGAATTTGAAAAGCTAATGAAGTAATTGGACCTTGCTAGAGAGAAGAAATAAAAATTTGTAGAATGTAAAGGCACCGGTGATACCAATAGTTATCTGAGCCCGTGGAAAATTCTCCAAGAGACACGATCAATTGGAGAGAAGAGGAAATCATCTTGACTACAGCACAACTAAAATCGACAAAAATACTTTGAAGAGTCCTGGAGAGCAGCGTAGATTTGCTGTCACTCAGACTTTTATGAAAAAATCATAAATTAGTGCTGATGTAAAAAGCTCTAGTAATCGTAATAATGATAACAATGGAATTTCAAATACACACACACACACACACACACACATATATATATATATATATATATATAAGTATTATTTGGTCCAGTTAAACCGGAGTTGGGAGTTATTCCATCAGGACAAGAAAACTATTCAAGAGTGAACATTTAAATTTTCCTGGTAAAGAGCTCAATGTAACGGACATTACAGAACAATAATTTCATTAAGAAAAAACAACAAACCGGTCACATTAGGATTATACATTTATTTCCATCCTGTTATGTGTTTTTGAATTATCAAAGAACACAAAAAAATTAACAGAACTTCTTCAGATCTTATGGATTTATTTTATCCATAAGATCTGAAGAAGTCCTGTTCATTTTTTTCGTGTTCTTTGATTTTTCAAAAACGCATAACAGGATAGAAATAAATTTATAATCCTAATGTGACCGGTTTGTTGTTTTTTCTTAATGAAAGTATATATATATATATATATATATATATATATATATATATATATATATATAATATATATATATATAGAGAGAGAGAGAGAGAGAGTTCTTGGTTTGTATCTAGTATTATATTGTAGTATGGATACAATTAAATCTTGGAAGAATTCTTGTTTCATTTTATCGGATAGATTATATTTTCATATGATAGCCTATTAATAGCATTCTATGCCTTTTGCTATGCATATGTTGATATCAGTTTCAGTTGATGAGATGCTGCTACCAAGGGATGTGAACTGGTTTACTAATTTTAGAGGCTGGCAACATAGAGTGGAGATGGCTCCTTTATATATATATATATATATATATATATATATATATATATATGCAAATCTATGATAAATTTCTTTCGGTGTGTATGCAAGATCTTTGGTGAATATGACCCTGATGTGGTTATTTCATATGAGAAAATAAGTCCTATTAAAAACAGTTGGTAATCAAGTTGGTAAATTTTCTTTCTAAGACGGTATTTTCAAAACGAAATTTGAGAAATGGAGAATCAATCATTGGATCAAAATGTGCCAGTCAACTGTTAAAGAAAGCCAGAAATGCATACAAATAACAAGACAAACCAAGAAAAACCAGGTATTCAAAGATAAAAAAAGATGAGTCACTGTGGAGTAGGGGCTAACGTGTTGGACTGTGACATTGTAGAAAGTGAATTCGAACTCCAGCCGTGCTATCACAGTGACTTTTGGACTAAATACTTGTGAGAAAGGCATGAACCCTCTTATCCCCCATTGCTATGGCTTATATAGCATTACTAATGTCCTATAATGATGGCTTAAGCATTAAATAACGAAGGTTGATATTTCATCAAACAATGAAACCAATCCAAACCAAATCAATTCAATCAAAAAATGAAAGCGTTCCAAAATTATCTGTCTCTACGAAAAGTATAGCATATTTTCTATAGAGCAGCTTTTCTGTTACAAAACATATATTCCCTTAGCCATCATCATTATCTGTGATTTCTGTATGGATGTATTCGTGACGTAGTGACTAACGTTCTGGATTGTTGTATTGTAATTAAGCGAGTTCGAACTCCAGTCGTGTTATTATCATCACTTTCGGATTAAATATCTTTGAGAAAGGCATGAACCCCCTTATCCCCCTTAGTTATGGTTATGGACCCCCACATATGGCCGAGCAAAAGCAGGACGACCAGCTCGAACATACATACAGCAGCTATGTGAAGATATGGGATGTAGCCCTGAAGACCGGCCAGAGGTGATGAACGATTGGGAGAAGTGGCGAGAGAGGGTCAGAGATATCCGTGTTAGCGGCACGACATGATGATGATGACGGTGATGATGACTGTACTGTACTGTACTGTAAGGGCGGCTTATGCACTGAATAAAGAAGGTTGATATTCCGTTACATAAAGAAACCAAACCAAATCAAACCGATCAAAAAATAAATAAATAAATAATGCGTTCCGAAATTATCTATCTCTATGAAAACTATAACATTTTTTTCGATAGAGCAGCTTTTCTGCTACAAAACATATATTCCCTTAGCCATCATCATTATCTGTGATCCGACTAATATCCTGAGGAAATATCTGAACCTTTTTATCCCTCCCAGGCTATGTAGTGAACAGTACCGCTGTTCATAGGCTGACCAAGATATTTTCATGGAGGAGGACGCCCCCCTCCCTCGGTGCAATGGCTGACATGCTGTCTGTGACAACGTAATAAGCAAGTTCAAGATCTAGCCACACAAATACGCTCATTTCCGGGATAATATTCTAGGGAAACCGATAAACACCTTGATCTCCCCAACTCACGATTAAATAGCATGGCTACTGTCGTTCTAAAAGGATGCCTTTGATATCAAATAACCCACAAAAGTTGATATGTCGTTAAATAAAGTTACTGAAAATTTTACTTTTTTACCGTCGATAAACAACAACCTTCATGGTGCACTCGTAAACATCTTCATTGGCGGAACAGGCCTACACTGATTGTCCACGTATTCCATCTTTTACTGTCCCGATTATGGCAGATTATCTTAACGGTAAGCTCTTCATGCCGTGTGTTAACAGCTTGTATTAATACTTCCTAGTTTAAAAAGCATTACGCACCGCCTTACTGTGTTCACTTTTGGTCATCCTCAACAGTCATGAAGCGTCAATGAATGCTGATGCATGCTTTTACCAACCCCTGCGCATGGACAGGAGTCGACTATTTGTAATTTTTTAACAGTTTTGAATTCAGAGTTTTCCTTTTCTTCGATTGGTTGCCTAACCAAGACTAAAGAAACTGGGCTGATTTACTATTTATCCATTTCTGGAGGAAGAATAATTTCATTCATACCATTACCAAGGACATTAGTGCAATGTGAAATGCAAACAGCCTCTACTAGGATTTGAACTCGTGTTGCCGAGTCCATTTTCAACGACAATACCCATTACACCACGGGAAGTGTTCATAATTCTGATATGATCATCAAAGTATTCAACTACACATTCAATTTCCAATAAATATTAAAAACTTCAAAGTTAACCTGTTTGCGCAGCATTTTTGTCTCTCTCTTTAATGGTAAATAAATTTTTATGTCATTCTTTTCGAATGACAGAAGTGGTACAATTTAATCCATTGGTGGGCGTTCATAAGTTTCCAAAGGGTATTAGTTCAAAAGTAAATGTAATAGCGGGATTGGAGTTCGAACTCACTAACTTCGAGGCCGCAGTTTAGTTCTTTAGCCATTACGTCATGTTGTGTTAAATATGACGAGTTAAATGTGTTAATTGCCCAGTTGGCTGAGGCTGTAGAATTCACTGACTGCGCTTCTGCAGAGGGATAAGACACCTCCAACCAGTGTCCTGGATATGACTCTAAACGATCTGATGGTGATGTTTCGGTGAGGCTGGAGCTTTAGGGAATGCAGAACACCCCTTCATTACTATTTCTCCCCGGTCTAATCCGGCCAGGAATAGTCGCACCTGATAGGGTCCTATCTATGGGTTAAATAGAACTAAACTGCATAGTTATACTAAACTGAATTGTTTGAATTAAAACTGTTTGACTAAACAGAATAGCTTGAAATAGATATATTTTTGACAAACTGTGTATTTACATTTAAACTACGTACTTACGCTAAACTGATTTGTTTGAATTAGCACTGTTTGACTAATCTGAATAGCTTGAAATAGATATGTTTTTGACAATTAAACTGTTTACTTTCATTTAAACTGTGTAATCATGCTAAACTGAATTGTTTGAAACAAAACTGTTTGACTAAACTGAATAGCTTGAAATCGCTTGAATGTTTTTGACAATTAAACTGTACTTACATTTAAACTGCGTACTTATGCTAAATTGAGTTGTCTAAAATGGAACTGATTTGGACATTGAAACTGTACTTACCCTAAAATGAATTGTTTAATAGAGGACTGTTTTTGACATCTAACTGTGTGTAAACAAAATCTATACTTATACTAAACTAAATTGGCTGAATTAGAACTGTTTGACTAAACTGAATAGCTTGAAACAGAAATGTTTTTGATAGTTGAACTTTATACTCGTACTGGACTGAACTGTTTGAAATACAACTGATTATTTGTATAAAAATGGATTCGACATTAAATAACATACAAAGGTTGATACGCCATGACACCCAAACAACCAACCAACCTTAAATGTGTTAAATGTGATCAGCTTGAGAAAAAGACAACATTTATACGATTTTAAATGAATTATTGATATAGAAGTTGAAACCAGAACGTGCAATATTTGAACCATGCCTTCATCAAAATGCTGGGGTTGACCTCAGTAACTTACGCATGTGTTAAAACTAATATATTTTATTTTTATATTGATTCAACATACATACATGTGTAGGCTGAAAGGTTCATGGTCTGGTAAGTTCGTATGGTGACATCATGTCCGTTGTTGATGACTTTTTTGACCAAAGGAATCCAAGCACTGCAACGCCGATGGGGGAAGTGTGTGGACTGAAAGATTAATTCTGTTGAAAAATAAACCTTATTTGGTCACATTCCATGTAAGTATGTTGATCAAGCTATAAACTTTTCAGACCATTCTCGAATATATATATATATATATATATACTCGTATATATATATATATATATAAGAAGGCATCGAAAATATGAATTTTCGCCCTCTTAACTTTTCGGTCAATATTCATATATATATATATATATATATATATATATATATGCTGAAAAATTAAGAGTCTTCAAAGCTCATATGGTGACGTCATATCTTCCGTTGCTTTTTTTTTAACAATGGGATGCACGCATTGCAACATCAATGGAAGAAGTAAGTGAACTACAAGTGAGACTATGTTGAAAAATAAACCTGATTTGGTCACATTGCGTCAGGTTTAGTATAATTTCTTTCTTTCTTTAATGGCATATCAACCTCTATGTGTTATTTGATGCCAAAGCTATCCTTTTAGAATAACAGTACACGTGCTATTAAATTCATAGTTCGGGTTGGGAAAAGGAGCTTCCTACTTTTCCCAAGAATATTAGAGCAAAAGTGAGTGTATTTGTGCGACTGGAGCTTGAACTTGGTGACTACAATGTTGCTGTTCACCTCGTTAACCATTACGCTTGGTCAGCCTATATACCTTTCAGCACACCCTCTTACGTATAACAACATAGACTCATCAAAATGAAAATAATCAAGCAAAGAGACAAAAAAGAAAGTGTTCCAAAAATATATCCTGTTTATTTCAATTAATCATGTCAGATAGTTGTAAAAAAAATGTTTGCATGATTCAGAGACAATTGCAACTCTGAACTGATATAGTAGAACAAAGATGATGTCCGATCCTGATGAAAAAAAAAAAAACAACACATATCAGATCACCGCGGTTCGAAGCCAGTCAGTACACGACTCGTCATTAGGTTGGTTGGTTGGTTGGTATTTAGATAACTCTAGAAGATTGATTTAGTTTGGTTTGGTTTGGTTTGATTTCCTTGTTTAATGGCGTATGAAACTTCGTGGGCTATCTAATGCCAAAGCCATTCCTTTCCCAGAACAGAAGTGATACTATTTAACTCATAGAAGGATAAGGAGGTTCATGCCTTTCCTGAGAGTATTTTTTCGAAATGAACGTGATCGAGCGACTGAAATTCGAACCCGCTTACTTTGAAGCCACACTTTAGCTCTTTCACCACTATGCCACGCCCCCCCCCAACATTGGTGGTTTATTTGATGCTGAAGTGAGTTTAACATTTTATAATCTCCCATAATACATTCGCCCGTCGAAATGACTTAATGCATTCTGACTGTTTCTCCAATAGAATAAATCAGGGGTGCCATTACACTAAACTGAGAGTGTAGTGCACCTCTTGATTGCCATTACTTCCAGGTCCACTCTAACTCGAAGTACTGGTACCTGTTAAGTCAAATATATCTCCAAAAGTAAATGTAGGCATAGGGGAGACTACGTACTTTCTAAATCACCGGATCAGGAATCTCAGTACGATATGCAATTTAATCTAACACCTACGGAAGGAGTAGCGCCCTCCCCTACACCTTCGTGTAGTAGCTATCGAAAAGGGAGCCTTCGGGTTACCCTCGACTATGGTCGCCAACTTTACAACAACAATATTATAGAACTGGTTCTTACCAATCTTTGGAAATACAGTCGGTGTATAATGAGCTGAACCAACAGAGCAAATAGTTTGAAATAATGTCTTTACCCAACCCCTCTGTCGCGAGCAGTACGTAACACAACATCAATTTTTTAGAGGGTTATAGCTGATTTAAATTAAGAATTTTCCTTCTCCTGGACTAGTTGCCTAAATAAGGATAGAGAACCCAGTATACCCTACTATTTTCCCATAATCGGAGGGATAACAGATGGAGGCGATTTGTTTGAAGTGAAATTGTTAACAGTTTCCTCCATGATTTGAACTCGAATTACCGATTCCATTTGAGGGGAGGGTGTAATGGTTAAAGTGATGGACTGCGGAATTGTAGTAAGCGAGTTCGTACTCCAGTTACGCTATTATGTTCACTTTCGAGCAAATACCCAAGGAAAAGGTATGAACCTCCCTTTTCTCCCAGCTATGGGTTAAATAGTACCACTACTGTTCTTCAAGGAGAATAGCTTTGGCATTAAATAACCTACAAAGGTTGATATGCCATTAAACAAAGAAACCAAACCAAACCAAACCGATTCCATTTCCTTGGGCGATAACTGGTATGCTGAGAGTGCCTCCAAATTTGAAAGTAAAGACAGGGGTTCAAGTTCACAAAGAGATAAAGACAGGGTGTAAACTGAGAAGAAAATATATAGTTTCTATCTCCGAATCCACAAACAATGCAGACTGGATTTTGTAAGAATTCATCGGACGTTAAATAAAAATAGCAAAATGTCCTATTTCAGGAGGAACAGAAATTGCATTTGAATAGTCAAGATGTTAACAAACATAACCAACATGACGAACGATTAGCAAAAGTCAGCTTTTCCAAACACGCAGGTTACCCAATGGGCTGGTGGGGGCTGTAGAATACACCGACTGCATATCTGCAGAGGGATAAGACTCAACCAACGAATTTCTCATGGCCTAGTCGGCTGGGGCTACAGAATGCACTGACTTCATCTTTGCAGAGAGATAAGACTCGACCAACGGGTTTCCTATGGCCTAGTCGGCTGGGGCTACAGAATTCACTGACTTCATCTTTGCAGAGAGATAAGACTCGACCAACGGGTTTCCTATGGCCTTGTCGGCTGGGGCTACAGAATGCACCGATTGCATCTCTGCAGTGAGAAAAATAAAACTCAACCAAGGAGTGTTCTGTGGCCTAGTCGGCTGGGGCTGCAGAATACACTGACTGCATCTCTGCAGAGGGGTAAATCCCCTGTCAAGGAGTGTCCTGGATATAATTCTAAACAATCTGATTTTAAGGATCCAGTAATGCTGGAGCTTTGGGGAATGCAGATTAGCCCAAATTGCCATCACTCTCAATCTTTAAATAGAACTAAACTGTGTAGTTATACTAAACTGAGTCGTTTGAAATAGAACTGTTCTGACATTTAAACTGTGTGCTTTTGCTAAACTGAATTGTGTTAACTAGAACTGCTTATTCGTATAAAAATTGATTTGGCATTAAATAACCTACAATGTTTGATGTGGCATAAAACCAGACCAAACCAAATCAAAACACGCAGGTTTGAGGCAGTGGGCTCTTTATTTGAATTTCGGTAGGGTGTATTGAAAAGTGCCACCTGAATAGGAATCGAGATGGAACTATGTTAAGAAATTGCAATTTATTGCTTGAACGTTTTTGGCTCCAGTTCAATTTTCTGCAGGATTATTTACCTCTTCATGCAAGAAGAATCATGCGGCAATTTCTTCAAGTGCAAGGTACTGAAGTTCCAGTCTGGCCAGCCACCCAAACCTCACCGTCACTAAAAACTTACGGTGATATTTGGAAAGGTTACTGAAGGTGGAGTGTAATTGAATGCATACTCAATATTGTCATCTTAGAAGCATTGGAACAGTGTATCTACTGAAATCCGCATTGTTTTATTCAAAACCTGCCAGTACAGAGGTTTTAAGTAACTAAAGGTACCATTTACCAAGCCCTCCGCTCGGGCAGGATATGACACAAGGTCAATTTTTAAGTGGAGTTTAACAGGTTTGAATTCAGAGTTTTCCTTCTCCTAGACTAGTTGCCTCAACAAGGCTGAAGAACCTAGTCCGTCCTACTATTTACCCATAGCTGGAGGGAGAATAAGGGGGTTCATACCTTTCCCAAGGGTATTTGCCCGAAAGTGAACATAATAGCGCGACTGGAGTACGAACTCGCGTACTACGATTCCGCAGTTCATCGCTTTAACCATTACACCACGAGGACACCCCAAAAGTAACTAAAGGTAATTCTAGGACGACTTATAGTCAAGACACGCAGTTAGATCAACGAAGTTAAATGGCATTGAAACGGTTGTGAACGAAAGAAAAGATATATCTTTGTCAGTCAGTCAGTCAGTCTCTATCTAACTATCTATCTATCTAATTCTGTTCTTTCTTTCTTTCTTTCTATCTCAGTGTGTTTAAACCTATCAATCTAGAATTAATTTGAAAACTATCTGCGTTTAAACATATATATTTAATTAGCAATTTCTTTTCAATGGATTATATTAACCATACATTGTTTTTTTTTTAAATCACAGAGACACACTTACCTAAAGACTAACACACACACACACACACACACACACACACACACACACACACACACACACACACACACATATATATATATATATATATATATATATTTCTGTCTGTCTGTCTATTTGTCTATCGTTATCTATCTATCTATTTATCTAATATGAAATAAGACAGTCACAAAACAGCTGTAATGGGACAGACAGACAGAAATATATATATATATATATATATATATATATATATATATATATATATATATATATATATATATATATTTGTCTGTCTGTCTATTTGTCTGTCGTTATCTATCTATCTATCTATCTATCTATCTAATATGAAATAAGACAGTCACAAAACAGCTGTAATGGGACAGACAGACAGAAATATATATATATATATATATATATATATATATATATATTTGTCTGTCTGTCTATTTGTCTGTCGTTATCTATCTATCTATCTATCTATCTAATATGAAATAAGACAGTCACAAAACAGCTGTAATGGGACAGTTATGAGCAGGGAAGTCACCCATTTTATAAGCTTTGACATAAAACCATATATCACATCAAACGAATACCCAAGCACACACACGCATGTGTGCATACGCTCACACACAGACGCACGCGCGCGCACACACATACACACACACATGCAATTTCACAATTATACATACACACAACCACACTCACATATGTATATTTACATATATTAATTCTGCAGGCATAAAATAAAATCATTCAGGCATATATATATATATATATATATATATATATATATATATAATTCCATGTTTTGAGCACCGGTCAACTGATTCTGCCACAACATACCTTTTTCGGTATATGTGAAATTATATTACAGAGAATATGTTCATACATCCCACACAACAATGTAAGAAAGGCACTAATGGAATATCAACCAAGAATTGATAGAAAGTTAAAGCGATCAAATGTTTTCGATAATGTTATCAATAAAATGCATTGTCAAGCAATTATATTTAGAAATCTATATACGTACATACATATAAACTTGTTTGTATATATATATATATATATATATATATATATATATATATATGTATGTATACACTCAAAAACATAGACACACACACACACACATATATATATGTGTGTATAGGATGATTAAAAGAGTCATCATTAAAAAAGGATTTTTTCTATTATCCTGTATATATATATATATATATATATATATATAAACGGATGCTGCTGCTGTTGCTACATAACTACCTTAAAAATTCCGTTAGCCAACGTGGTACGTTTGTTAGCCGCGCGGTCTGAGACTTAGTCTAACGTTGAATAGGTTTCGATCCCGGCATCGAGCGTTCTACTTGGCTACCCACTCTGAAGAGTTCTGATATACGCCCCAAAATACACACGCACACACACATATATATACAGGATGATTAAAATGTTCATCATTAAAAAAGCATTTTTCCTTATCATATATATATATGTACGTTCTTTTGTGTTTAAAATGTTATCTGTATATATTTACATACTAACATGATATTTATACAGCCTGCTGCAATGAAAACAACAGTGACACATCCAACAAAGTCTTCCTTTGTCTCTATCCCTGTCTCTTTTACATAGATAGATAGAAAGAGGGAAAGAAAGAAAGAAAGAGAGAGAGAGAGAGTGTGTAGTATCCTCGATGAAATGAATTTTGACAGAAATTTAGCTTTCCATTTTTATTTTGTTTACCGATTGACATACACTTTGGTAAATTTTACATCGCCTTTTTAATCTCTGTCTCTCTTTATCTTTCTCTCTCCTTTATAAATATATACGAGGGGCATTCAATAAGTTTCCAGACTTTTTTTGTACAGGCATTTACTATTGTCATAGACACTTGAAAGTTCAATATGTTATTGCCATACATCTTATGGGCTTACAGACTAATTTTTAGGGTTTCAGGTTCAAATAAACAGCTACAGCAGAAATTGGAATACACTCTACTAAAGCCTGATTGTCACAGGTGGTGAACTTCAAAAATGCAATCTGACACTTTAGAAGGACGATATGCAATAAAATTCTGTTTTAAACTTGGAAAAAGTGCAACAGAAACGTATGGAATGCTTCAAACTGCTTTTGGAGCATTTTGCATGAATCGAGCATCAGTTTTTGAGTGGCATAAGAGATTCAAGGAATGAAGAGAATCTGTGATTGATGATGAGAGGTGTAGGAGGAGTAAGAGGGTCAATACACCAGAGTTGATTGGCCAAAGGCTTATGGTTAGGGTTACTATGTTGAAGTTTTAAGGGAGTTCAGGAAGAGATTCCGTCGGAAGAGGCCAGTACTCTTCAAATCGGCTCAGTGGCATTGCCACCAGGACAATACACCAGTCCACAACTCCATCCTTGCCACAGACTGTTTGATTAAGATGGGCATCAAGACAGGTCGTCACCGTCCCTATAGTCCAGACCTTGCTCCCTGTGACTTTTGATTTTACTTAAGCTCGGAGGCTGTCGTTATGAGACAATTGAGGAGATGAAAGAGGCTGTGACGAAGGTCATTGACACGCTCACACAAGAGGACTTCCGTGGGGCCTTCCAGAAGTTGTTAGAACGGTACAACAAGTGCACTGCAGTCGGAGGAGATTAGTTCGAAGGGGACTAGAGTTTCATGTGTGTACGCTCAATAAATTTGGCCATACGAAAAAAGTCTGGAAACATATTTAATGATCCTGATAAAAAAAAAGCCCTTAATGGAAAAACTAAATGGATTGGAGGACTTGGAAATAAGAGGACGAGTGGAGACCATTATTGAGAACGGCCATAATACTGAGAAGATTCCAGGAGATTCGCGGAGACTTGCTGTCACTCAAAATCCAGTAAAAGACCATCAGCTAATGCTGATGTGAAAAACTCTCAAGGAGTAAATAATAATAATAATGCTTTATCAACGAGACAATCGCTAAAAGGATAAAAAAGACGGAAACACAGTCATTAAAAACATAATATTTAAAATGATTAGTTAAACATAATAATCAATTTTCAGTTTTACTTTTCTAATACAACCTTTTTGATGTTTAAAACCAGATATGAAAATAAGCCGAACCGGTTAGGAAAAATAGCTACCTTTGTTATAAAAGATACCACGTAGATTCTTGCTTGAGACGAAAAGAAATCATTGTTTTAATGGGACAGTTTTTTGCACAATCTGAACTGAATTCCGGCAGATATTCCAACTTTATATATATATATATATATATATATATATATATATATATATGCATTAAGAAAATGTGCACACATACGTATAGGTGTATTTGTATGTATACTTGAGTGAGTCTGTGTGTTTCTGTGTCTCCACCTGTGTCTAATTTCAGCATATATATATATATATATATATAGTAAAGTTGGCGACCGTAGTCGAGGGCGACCAGAAGGCTCCCTTTTCAATAGCTACTATACCGAGGTATAGGGGAGGGCGCTACTCCTTTCCCTGAATTGCTCCACTTTACCCTTGATATATACCTTATATTGCTAAGTGTTAAGCTAGGAGGTATCAAGTACCATTTTTAAAGTCTTTGGTATGACGCGACCTGGGATTGAACCCAGGTCTCCCGGATCATTGGCGAACACTCTTCCCACTAGGAAAATGAGCCGGTTATATATATATATATATACGAGTAATATCCAGTCAGCGTCCGAAGACAATAGATGTGGATTATACGCGTATAGAACATATGCGGATTTTCATATGAATCTATGGAAGTGCTGGATGTATAGCTATTGTTATATATTCACTATCCAGGTTTAAATGATAAAACTTTCACACAGAGCTTATACGATGTAATCAGAAAAAAAACTCAAACCTGGTTAAATTTTCTTCATAAATTTAATTCGGCGAAGAATATCATTATACTGTCTGTGTCATCAGATGACTTCACCCGCTTAATTTGAGGTTGAAAAACAGCAAATATGAATTGCAGTATATGGATGCACCACATGGACGCTAACAAAACGGCTGGAGAAGAAGCTAGATTGCAATTACACAAGAATGTTGCGAGCAATATTGAATAAGTCCTGGCGGCAACACCCCACAAAGCACCAACTATACGGCCACCTGCCCCACATCACGAAAACTATCCAAGTTTGACGAACCAGACACACAGGACACTGCTCGAGAAGCAGGGACGAGCTCATAAGTGATGTACTCCTATGGACCCCACATATGGCCGAGCAAAAGCAGTTCGACCAGCTAGAACATACATACAGCAGCTATGTGAGGATACGGGATGTAACCCTGAAGAACTGCCAGAGGCGATGAACGATAGGGAAAAGTGGCGAGAGAGGGTCAGGGATATCCGTGTTGGCGACACGAAATCATGATGATGATGAATATATATATATATATATATATATATATATATATAAATGAAAAAAAAAACGAAATCATGATGATGATGAATATATATATATATATATATATATAAATGAAAAAAAAAAGAAAAAAGAAAGTAAATCCTATATAAATCTAAATTCTCATACGAAAGTAAAGGGAGTCAAAACAATAAAGTATTAATAAAATTAAGAAACCAGAAAAAAAGTGTTCCTGTAAATTAACCCATTACTAATTTGAACATGTGCTACATTTGTCGTAGCTGGTGGAATTTTATGAATAACCTTATCTTGTGTACTAAACGATTACCTTCATATATATTGTCTGTTTACTACTTTTACATATGTCAAATCCCTCAGCTTATCATCCTCCTCTAAAAAAAAAAAAAAAAATTCGGCAGTTACCCAGAGACCTCTAAAATATAGAAGAATATTATTAGGACATTTTAATTACTAGCTTATTAATTGAAATAGCCTCAAACTTAAAGATAGTTGCCTTTTTTGATGTCACACTCAATTTAATTAAGGTCACCTTCAAACATTCTAGTAAGAGCAATTCCGTCCCCACCTACATATGTATTGACTCTAACCACCCAAGATCGATAATAAAGCTGATTGCTAATGTCGTAAAACAATTTTGAGGAAAGCAAAAGGATATATGATAAAGTCCTCAAAAATAGGGGATTCCAATGTAGACTGAAGTATGTGAACCCAGTGAACTCCGGCTCTAATGGAAGAAGTAGTCGTAGTGGGACCCACGCACTCGTCAAGGTAGGTGACACCGATAATAATCACTCAAATAGATGAGGAAAATAGAAATAGAAGAGTAATCTGATTTAACCCGCTATTATGTAAATCTACAAATATTAACATGAGTAAATACTTCCTGAACCTCCTGAATAGACACTTTAATAGGGACAATCCATTTAGGAAAATGTTTAATAGGAACACCGAAAAAATTAGTTACTCTTTTACCGACAATATGCATAGTATTTTAAACAACAACAACAGGAGGCTATTAGACGAATTGTAACATACTCATATGCATGCAGAAACATAATCAACACAATAATGACGAACGAAACACAGTTCTTTAGAAAAATATACCTCTCACTTTATTCGAAAGTGTTAGGAAAGAGTTATGTATGAGAGGTGAGTTGGAGACTGAACAAAAACTGCAACATGTTGATCCCCGGCTCTTCTGGCTA
>OY757914.1:99688986-99703986 GCA_963585895.1 Sepioteuthis lessoniana
ATTGCATTTTTGAAATTTCCCAGCCGTGACAATCAGGCTTTAGTAGGGTGTATTCCAATTCCTGCTGTAGCTATTCATTTGAACCTGAAATCCTAAAAATTGGTCAGTCATCTCATAAGATGTATATCAATAACATATTGAACTTTCAAGTGTCTACGACAATAGTAAATGCCTGCGACAAATTGAAAAGTCCTGCACAAAAAAAGTCTGGAAACTTATTGAATGCACCATATATATATATATATATCTTGGTCAAATAGTCCGTGACAAGGATGGAGTTGTGGACTGGTGCATTGTCCTGGTGGCAATGCCGCTGACCTGATTTGAAGAGTGCTGGCCTCTTCCCTAGGAATCTTTTCCTAAACTCCCTTAAAACCTCAATATAGTAACTCTAACGCTAACCCTAACCCTTTGGCCAATCAACTCTGGTGTATTGACTTCCTTACTCCTCCCATGCCTCTCATCATCCCTCCCAGACTCTCCGCCTTCCTTGAATCTCTTATGTCACTCAAAAACTGATGCTCGATTCATGCAAGATAGTCGAAAAGTAGTCTGAAGCATTTCATACGTTTCTGTGGCACTTTTTCCAAGTTTAAAACAGAATTTGATTGCATATCGTTCTTCTAAAGTGTCAGATTGCATTTTTGAAATTTCCCAGCCGTGACAATCAGGCTTTAGTAGGGTGTATTCCAATTCCTGCTGTAGCTATTCATTTGAACCTGAAATCCTAAAAATTGGTCAGTCATCTCATAAGATGTATATCAATAACATATTGAACTTTCAAGTGTCTACGACAATAGTAAATGCCTGCGACAAATTGAAAAGTCCTGTACAAAAAAAGTCTGGAAACTTATTGAATGCACCATATATATATATATATATATAATCGGAAAAAGTTCAGCAAACCTTCATTTGGCAATTAGCAATTTTTTTCTACTGGCCACTGCATAAGAGTCACCGATTTTTTCAAACAGCCATCACATATGGTTTCCTGAAGAGATTCATTGCTCTTATTTAGTGGCCGGCTGAAATAAATTTATATTAGCCGAATCACGGTTTGTTGAGATTTTTCCACTTATATAAATTTACTCTGTATGAAATTTATAAATTCACATATCTATTATCATACAATGAGCACTCCTGGAGATTTATAAGAATCCTTATATATTCTCAAATTGAATCATTCTAAGAATCGATGAAAAGGTGTTATGGGATCTGGTGCTGGTATGTTAACAACAAATGCTTTAATGAAATAAGTTCCATGAAAGTCGACTTGCCTGTAGAGCAGATTCCGTAAAGAAACAGGGTGGAAAAAGACAGAAAAAGAGAGTGAGAAAGAGAAATAGAAAGATAAAAGAGAGAAATGAAAAATAGATAGAAAGACGAAGAAAGTAAGAGAGAAAGAGAGAGAGAGAGAGAGGGAGATAGAGAGGGAGTGAATGATTGAAAGAGAGAAAACACATAAAGAAAGAATAGAGAAAGGAAGGAAGCGAAAGAAAGGACAAAAAAGAGATAGATAGATAGATAGATAGATAGATAGATAGATAGGCAGATATAAACACACTTCGTTTTTATTGGTGGTCTTACATTTATGTCAAAAATGAATTTTAAAATTTAGCATAAATTCTAATATGCGTATAAAAATTAATTGAAATTCTTCTTATTTTAAATTCAAATGTCTCTTAAACTTATCTCACATATATCTGATTTTCATAATTCAAAAATTGTAAACACCATCTTTTTCTTTATTTTTTATGGTGGTCTAATATTTTGTCCAGGGGTGTATATATATACATGCACGCGCGTCTGTGTGTGTGTGTGTGTGTCTACAAAGAGGATTCATCATTAAATAGCTCACAAGGGTTGACATGCCATTAAAGACAACCAAACTAATCCAATCAAGTCAGCTGTGGATTTTTTTGCAGTGTATATTTAAGTAAATCCCTCTCTGTTAACGGGGCTTGCCGTACCACCAGCAGAGAGGTAATGGCCCCCAATCTAAAAGAGAAAAAGAAGTGTAATGTGTAGGACACAAAGGTGTATCCGAGATCGTGGCTCTAGTTCTGGAGATCTGGGTAGATTAGAGTACCCCCTCACTGCTATTACTTGCAGGTCCACATTAAACGGGAGTGGTAGGTAATTACCCAACCCCTCTGCACGAACAGGATGTTGCACAAGGTCAATTTGTTTAAGCAGGGATTACCAGGTTTGAATTCAGAATTTTCCTTCTCTAAGACTGATTGACAAACGAAGGCTAAAGAATCCAGACTGCCCCTCTATTTACTCATGATAGGGAGAGGAACAGATTAAGTCACGCTTTTTCGAAGGGCATCAGTAAAACGCCACAGTCTCATTCTGGATTTGAACTCGCGTTTCAGATTTCATATCCTTGGACGATAAATGCTACCCTGTAAATTATGAATTCAAACCAGCTATGCTCAGTATAAGAAATGACCCTGTGTCATATGATTTTTATAGTGAAGGGGTTGGGTAAATATGTACTTTGTCATGTACCACCTACCTCGAAATCATTGAAAACCTACATATACCCCCTTATGGCAACAGTACTATATGGGCTGCTACACTGCACGAGTTGTACGGAAAAGGTTTCAGGTTCCTAAAGAAGACTTTACTGGTCACGAAATTCTCTCTCTCTCCGTCTCTTTCTCTCTGTCTGTCTGTCTCAGTTTTTCTCTCATTTTCTATCTCTCTTTCCTACCAGCTTTTATCTTTTGGTCTCTCTCTTTCTTTCTCTCTCTCTCTCTCTTTCTCTCTCTCTCTCTCTCTTGATCTTTCTTCCTCTCGCTTCAGTTTTTCTCTCTTTTTCTATCTTTCCTTCGGGCTTTTATCTATCTATCTATCTATCTATCTATCTATCTATCTATCTATCTTAGCGTTTCTCTCTTTTTCCGCCTTTTTTCTCTCTAACTTTTGATCTCTCTCTCTCTCTCTCTCTCTCTCTCTCTCTCTCTTTCAATCTATGTCAGTTTTTCTCGCTTATTCTGTTTCTTTCTCTCTGGCTTTTGTCTTTTGCTCTCTTTCTCTCTCTCTCTTTCACTCTCTCTCTCTCTTGCTTTTTTATTCTGCTGTGCATGTACTTCTCTTTCTCTCTTTTTCCCTCATACCATTTCTCTCTCAATTTCCCTCTATTTGCCCCTGTGTTTCTATCTATCTATCTATCTATCTATCTATCTATCTGTTCTCACTTTCGCTTCCTTCCTTTCTCTATTCATGCTTTATGTGTTTTCTCTCTTTCAACCTCTCTTTCAATCTCTCTCTCTCTCTCTCTTTCTCTCATTCTCTCTCTGTTTTACGCCTTTTCACATTTCGTTTCATTTCACTCTTTGTTTCTTTCTCACTAACTCTGTCTTCAGCTTACTTTCTCTCTTTCTCTCAGTTTTTCTCCGTCTTTCTGTCTATTTCGTCATTTCTTTTATCTTTCTCTTTCTCACTCTCTTTTTCTGTCTTTTTCCACTCTCTGTTTCTTTACGGAATTTGCTATACCGACAAGTCGACTTTCATGGAACTTATTTCATTTACGCATTTGTAGTTAACATACCAGCACCAGATCCCATAACACCTTTTCAACGATTTTTACATTATGCCGACCTCATCACCTGTAGATGAGTACTACTACTACCCAACAAAAAAAAAACCCGTCTTGATATGACATTGACTGTAACGAATATTGAAGCTATAATTCTGGAGTTTGGATTAACTTCTTTGTTGCCAATACTTCCACGTCCACACCGACCCAGAGTGGAAATATATTTTAAGGTCTCATCTATGGGCCAAATGGATCTGTATAAGATAGAAAGTTATCTACTTACAATGATTATGAATATGTATGTCTTTATTATCTCGATAGATTTTTACAGCGCTTGTAACTAAATTTAATTTACATTCACTCTCCCAATAAATTGATTGAATGTTAAATTGCAAAAATAACTAATTTACGAGTGTTTAATAAAATTTACACGAAAAAGGACTCCGCAAATTATAAGCGCAGAAACATCTTTAATTCTTGGAATTATTTTTCAAAGGAAAGTGTTTGGTAGGTATTAGGGTGATCAAGAATATTTGGTGGCAGGTTTGTGAGTTGGACCCGCAAATCACCAGGTTCTATGTTCAAAGCGTTTCTATGTTTGCTCAGGAAACAATGCAAGTGGTTTAAAACATATTACAATATAAGCGTTAGCCCTGTCGATTGAGGCTGCAGAATACACCGACTGCAGGGGGTAAAGTCACCAACCATTATATAATACAAAACAAACCGAAGCTTCAGTTATGCTCCTGCCATCGCTTCTTGGTTTACACTGGCCCGGAGTGGTAGCACATGATAAGGTACTCAAATAGAACTTTTTACTATTTAAAATGAGTACAAACACGTCTTATTCTAAATTGAATTGTTCGGTCAAATAACGGTTTGCTGAGCTTTTCCAAATTATATATATATATATATATATACCCATAAACCAAAATATAAGACCTCCCTCGTAAATGAAGAAAAAATATTGTTTACGATTTTGAATTATGAAAATCTGATATTTGAAAGATAAAGTTGAGAGACATTTAAATTCAAAATAAGAAGAAATTTCAATTCATTTTACATATGTATATGAGCATTTATGCTAAATTTTAAAATTTATTTTTGACATAAGAATATAAAGAAAAAAGTACTTAATCTAACTGAAAAAATTATCATATATAGTATACGTACTATAAAATTCATTAAAACTGTAATACTTAAAATACTAAAAACATAAATGGGTAAAGGAACTAAATTATCTAAATTTGAGAAAGGCGAGATTACACCTCTGAAAAGAGTCGGAAAATCTCAGTGAGAAATTGCAAAGGCTTTAGGAAGCGTTAAAAACTTTATTTGCAATTACTTTAACTGTTCAAATAAAGCTATGACTACTAAAGAATGGCGTGCCACTACTTCTGAAAACCATCTGGACCGTCTAAATTGAATTTCTTTTCGTCCGAGAAAACACCTTTTCGCGATTCTTTATCACTCATTTTTGTTCTTTGGTTATAAATAGATTTTATCAATGAAAACTCGTATATCCACTCCTTGGCGGCGTCTATGCTTTATTTTTCCCGACAAAATTTTATTCACACCCAGAGATCAATGTGGACTACTTTAATTAGCAGCAGTTATTGTTAAAATAACTTTGGAAAACAAAATATTAAATTTAAAAAAAGTGCCTTTATATTCTATATTTCTGCTCATTTGACTTATATTCATGTCAAAACAAAATTTTAAAATTAAGCTTAAAGGCTAATATCAATATAAATATGAACTGCAATTTCTTCACATTCTAAACATTTTAAATATTTAATAGATTCGCTGAGAGGTTTAATTACGTTAAAAATTCGGCTAGGCATACTATCAACTAGTTTCTGAAATTGAACCGAAGGTATTTTCCCATGCATCTAAGATTGTCTTTTCAGTTCAGAAAATGCTGAATCCTGTCGACTTCCTTCATAAACTTTTGCAATAATCAATCCCTACAAATTTTCTATGGGATTGAGGTCTGAAGAGCACGCTCTGTGGTTAAGAAGTCTTATCTTTTGTTCAAGCGAGTACTTCTTAGTTATAGATGCATTGTGGATTGCAGGATTATCTTGTTGAAAAACCCATTCATCTCGACATAGACGATGTCCTTCTTGTGCGATTGATAAATCATTTAGCATCTTCATATAATCTGCTTCTTCTTGTTGAATACTGACATATTGTATTCGAAGTTTTCTTGAAGATGAGAACAACCCCCAGATCATAAGTGATCCTCCGCCACTCTGCCTGGTTGAGTAATTCTCTTTAGGAAAATTCTTTGCATACCAGTACTTCTAAAAGTCATCTAAACCATCTGATTGAATTTCTTTTCGTCCAAGAAAACAACTTTCTACCATACCTTAGCACTCAACATTTGATATTGACGAGCATATTCTAGTCGTTTCTCTTTCTGATTCATAGTTAAACTTGGACAATGAATTCTTTTCTTATACTTAATTTTTTTATTGTTTAAAAGCCTGGACGATGAATTCTTTCCTTATGCTTAATTTTTTTCGTAGTTTAAAGGCCTTCTAATTGTTCTACAACTGCAAGGAGCATCAACTAGAGATTTCAATATTTTTGATGTTGATTTTTTTTTTACTTCGCGAACAATTCTTCTCTTAAATTGTGATAATTTTTCTCGCCTGCCTTTCGGTTTTCTTGTTTCATACATATTTGGACTTTTCATGTAATTGCATTTAACCGTTTTACAGCGTCCTAAGGCCTTCAAAATTTCTCTCTTAGATTTTCCAACTCTTTTCAGAGCTGTAGTCTCGCCTTTCTCAAATTCCGATAATTTAATTCCTTTAGCATTTATGTTTTTATTTTAAGTATTACAGTTTTAAAAACTTGTATATTACGTAGCTTATATATAATAGTTTTTTTCAATTAAATTAAATCGCTTTTTTAAAATTTTTATGGGTGGTCTTATATTTATGTCAAAAATAAATTTAGAAATTTTGCATAACTGATATACATATAAAAAATGAATTGAAATTTTATCTTATTTTAAATTCAAATATCTCTTAACCTTTTCTTTTATATATCTGATTTTCATGATTTAAAAATTCTAAACGATGTCTTTTTCTTCATTTTTGAGGGTGGTGTTATATTTTTGTCCAGGGGTATATATATATATATATATATATATATATATATATATATATATATATAAATATATATATACATATATATATATATATATATATATATATATATATATATATATATATATATGTGTGTGTGTATAAACATACACATACACACGCATATATAAATATATACATCCGTTTCCTCGCTCAAAGGCACTCATGCAAATATATCCACACAAACACGCTCTCTCTAGCATATATACAGCGTACACAAACACGCCCAGGATTTGTCTCTGTCACACACACACACACACACACACACACACACACACACACACACACACACACACACACACATGTTGTTTTTTTTTTGTTCATTTGTGCTCATCCTGTTTTGTTTTGTTTTTTTGGTTATATCTATGAATAGTTCCTATTTTTTATGTACTTATTTTTTAATCTATTTATGACTATCTGTCTTCCGGATGTATGTATAACTGTTAATTTCTCTATATCTATCCATCTGTCTGGAAGTGCAACTCTCTCTCTCTCTCTCTCTCTCTCTCTCTCTCTCTCTCTCTGTATATATATACAAATAGATGGATAGACTGATATATATATATATATATATATATATATATATATATATAGAGAGAGAGAGAGAGAGAGGGAGAGAGAGTGTATATATATATATATATATATATATTTATATTTATATATATATATATACAGTACAATTTGATGTGGAATCAAACTCGGTTAAGTCGTCCTAATAAATTTATTTCGGCTGAGAATATTATTATACTCTCCGTCTCGTTAGATGACTATTTACATGCTTCTCTCTCGTCGCAGAGTAGAGAATGTGGAGTTACAGTTCGTATTCAGAAGATAAAATAAAGGAATTAAAAAATAGATAAATAAAAATTAGAAAAGAAAAAATAAATAAAATAAAATAAAAACAAGCTTAAAATAAGAATAAAAGTGGAAATCAAATTACAAATTATTTCATTCATAGACGTGGGCAGAGGGGGTCAAAATTGTCAGGTGTTAAAACGATTAAGAAACAGGAGTGGAATTAATCTACCAGTCAATCCCTTCCAATTTTGCGTTCTTGTAGGGTTCTTTCTCCTTGGCAGGTGTGAGATTCTAAACAGACTGGATATTTTAAATATATATATAAGAATCCGATCAACATATCCAGACCAATCTATCTGTCTGTCTGTCCTTGTTTTCCAGATGTAGGTATGTAAACTATATCAAGCGTGGGATTTTGTATATGCAGTTGTGTATTTATATGATTGGTTTAGTTTGGTGTCTTTGTTTAATGGCATATCAACCTTCATGGGTTATTTAATGCCAAAGCTATTCTCCTAGAAGAACAGTAGTGGTACTATTTAACTCATAGCTGGGAGGATAAGGGGGTTCATACCTTTCCCAAGGGTATCTGCCCGAAAATGAACGCGACTGGCGTTCGAACTCGCTTACTACGATTCCGCAGTCCATCGCTTTAACCATTACACCACGAGGACACACCCTGCATATATATGAGTATGTATGCATATATGTGTATATATCAGTATGTATTTCTCTCTCTCTCTCTCTCTCTCTCTCTCTCTCTCTCAATATATATATATATATATATATATATATATCCACTCTGATAATTCGCATACTTACATATATTGCTACATTCATATACATATGTATGAGTTTGAGTGTGTTTGATAGTGTACATTTGTGTGTGTGTGTGTGTGTGTGTGTGTGATTTGAACGACAATTTGTAATATTTACTTTCCCCTTTTTCTTTAGCAAGTTGATACATAACAATTTTTTGCAGTTGTTGAATGAAAATTTAGATTTTGTTTTATGAAAATATTTTTTACCATTAATAGATCCGTTTATTCTTACATTTCAAAATCATTTTTTTTCGTTAGAGTTGACAGTTTCCTTCGAATATTTTTCGACAATTCGTCTTTATTTCATGGGTTAAATGAATCCTACAATAAACAGAAGTAGAAATTCTTTCTTTGCTTGTACAAACCGTTCCTCCAGTGGCTCTAATAAAGAATCTAAGTCTATCTATCTATCTATCTATCTCAATTCTTCCTCTCTCTCCTCTCTCTCTCTCTCTCTCTCTCTCTCTCTCTCTATATATATATATATATATATATATATATATACTTGCCCAATCGATTGCATTTCTGCAGTCCCGGATATGACACTAAAAAATCTGATAGTAAGGCTCCTGTAATGCTGTACCTTTGGGGAAAGTGGAGTACCCATTTCTTGTCATAACTCCCACATCCACTCTGGCCCGGAGTGGTAGCACCTGATAGGGTCTTATCTATGGGTCAAATGGAACTGTTTAACATTTAAACTGTGTACTAATGCTATAGTGAGTTCTTTGGGATGGAACTGTTTTTATATTTAACTGTGTGTAAACAAAAAACTGTTTACTTAGATACCTGGATAGTTTTTACATTTAATAATGACTGATGGCTCAATCGGCTGGGTCCGCAGAATACTCTGACTCCGTCTTTGTTGAAGGGTAAGACTCCTCCAACGAGTGTCAGTTATGCTAGACCTTCGGGGAATGCAGAGTACCCTTTATTTGCCATCACTCTATGGTTCACTCTGGCCTGGAGGGATAACACCTGATAGGGTCCTATCTACGGGACAAATAGAACTGTTTGACATTTAAACTGTTTACTTATGCTAAACTGAATGGTTAGAAAGAGAACTGTTTTCACATTTAACAGTGTAAATAAAAAACTGTGTACTCATGCCAAAGTGGACTGTTTGAAATAGTTGAAATAGAACTGTTTTCACATTTAACTGTGTGTAAACAAAAGACTGTATTTAAGCAAATGATTATCTGTGAGTAACCAAAAGACTGTCTACTTAAACTAAACGGAAATGTTTGAAATTGATTGAAACCATTTAACTGTGTGCAAAAGAATAGGCTCTAGCTTCTTTAAAAATGTCATCTACAAAATGCTTTTAGAAATCACAAAACCAAACAATATATATATATATATATATATATATATATATATATAGGGTGGAACGATGAAATTGTCCGAAAGAAAACAATACTACAGCTTTATTTTAAAACTTTTATTGAAAAAATCAATTCAGGTAACTTGATTATGTAGTAAAGCTGACATCTATTCAATGTAGCCTCCTACAGCCTCAATCACTGCCTCGATACGGATCCGGAACTGGAAGCATGCCTTTTCCGCAAGCGCCAGCGGAAGCTCGGCGAATACTCAGCGGATGGAAGCGATCAGGCTGGCTTTGGTGTTGTGGGAGGTCATGTTCATGATGTTCTCGACGTATGACCAACGAAGTAGTCCAGCGGGTTCAGGTCGGAGGAGGAGGGGGCCAGTGAGAGAATGGTACAAAGTCGTTGCACTCCTTCTGAAGCCAAGCCTAGGTCTCTTTGGACCTGTGGGCTGGCGCCGAGTCCTGCTGCCACACCCAGGGTCTGCCGCCGGCCACCTGATTGCACCAGGGGATCACCACACTCTTCAGCACATCCAGGTACACTTTGGTGTTAACGTTCAAGCCGACTTCGAAGATGTGAGGCGGCATGATGTGGCCCTCACAAGAAACCACACCAAAGACCATAACCGTAGCCGGAACCTTTGTTTTCATCACCCTGGGCACGTCCCTGTTATTCGTGGCAATCTAGATTTGTATTTTGAGGGTGTTGGCAATTGTCCTGTTGTCATAACTTGGATCGGTAGAGAGCATGTGTTGTACAGCGGCGCATCTCCGATCTCGCTTGTTGAACATTGTGTCACTTTCAGACATGATAGAAGGCTCCTATCACTCTTGGGATTTGTACACAACTGTCCAACCTGTAGATGGCCTGCAACAAAAAAAGAAAACCGGTTTTCATTAAACGGAAATAGAATCTTGACGTCTTTTCTAGGGCGACAATTTTATCATTCCACCATATATATATATATATATATAAGAGCATTTCTTTCTTTTCCTAAAATAATTCCACTTATTAAAAAATAACCCTCGTATATACATATATATATATATTTATATATATATATAGAGAGAGAGAATGTGAGATAGAGATAGAGATAGAGAGAGAGAGAGCGATAGCGAGAGCGCGCGAGAGAGAGAGAGGGGGAGAGAGAGAGAGATGGATGGTTTTGGTGAATCTGACAAGATGATAAATAATAAGTTGAAAAGTGGATAAAAAGACAGGAATTTATTTTTTCTTTTTCTTTCTTTTAACTCTCCTTTTAGATAATCCATTATAGTTAATCTCCTTGATGAAACGGGATACGCCTGAACTCTTGCCGCCTTTTTTCCTCATTTTTTTTCTCTAAAATACCTCTCCCCGCTCATATTTCCCCTTTTCTCAAATTTCTGAAATTTATCCATCTCTTTCTAGTCAAATCTCTGCTGGGACCCGATACACTTGATGCCACGTAGCTACAACCATCTACCCAGACTGTCAAAGTCAAAACCAAAATAACCCCTATCACCATCACTCAAGCTTATATCTATTTCCCTCCTTGTTCTTTAATCTCTTGTCTTTAGACCCTTTCCAAACCTTTTTACACTGTCCATTAGTTTATCTTTTTCCTCAATTACTAAAATGTAGGAAAACGTAAAAAGTATTTAGTCTGATGAAGTTCTTCTGTTAATAAAGACCGAAATATTACCACTAAACCCATTATAAGTATTTGATTTATCCACTTTTCACTTATTTTTATCATATATATATATATATATATATTTATAAAATTAACTTAAACCGCGAGTCGGAATTCTCCTACTAAAGTTTTACCTCAACAGATCATCAGGGAATCTAGCACCGGTGCTAGACTCCCTGATGATCCATTGAGGTGAAACTTTAGTAGAAGAATTCCGACTAACGATTTAAGTTAATTTTGTAATTGGCTCTACTCGTGTTGAGCACTCTTGTAATTGTAGCATTACGGCATTTTACGGTAGATTTTATTTTTCTTTTGACCAACTGACTGCATATCTCTTGATTTTTTTCAACTGGTGTGACGGAGTTCGTCTTTACTTTTTTTTTTTTTTTCTTTGTCCTTTGATATTTTTTTTTTCTTTTTTTTCCCCGGGCGGTGATTCGAGATATTTTTATCTCTTGTCCATGGCGGTTTTTTTTCTTTTTTCCTGGTAACCATGAATGCTGGTAGATAGTAGGTTAGTAAATATATATATATATATATATATATATATATATATATATATATATATATATATAGTCGTTAAATATGTACACACATAAGGAGCTAAATTGATATATGCAGTTGTTTTTATTATAGAATAACACGGGTGCTACTTATCTATAAAATAAAATATTACGCATATATTACCTTGGCAACTACGTTTTTTTCCCACGTAGTTGCCATAGAGATTGATTCAATTATCATCTCAATGCATGAGAACATAGATACCCTCCTCAAATAACGTGGTGTCAAGTCAGTCTTTTCAGTCAATTGCTTTCGCACGTTTTACTGTCTTCTGCTGTTGGGAACACGTGCTTTTTGTTGCTTTGATTCAGAGTTCTTGGCGTTGCAAACTTTGCGACAAAACTGTCGAACTAACTATTTTCGTTATTCATGATATCATCCAGAATAAGATGGAATATCAGAAAGTGTTAGTTTTCACTGCAACAAACAAGTACATTCGACTTGATGCCGCTTTCTTTGAGCAGAATAATTTTTGCAACCGCATGAATGTGAAAAGTCCATCAGTCGTATTGATAAATACATAAAGAAATAGCTTTGTAATGCTGGAAACATATATACAATGGCTGGTTTGTAAAATTAAAAAGGAAAAACCTCTTCGATTTGTAAACGAGCATAACTTTTTGGACATCTCTCTTTATATATATACTTGTTTGGTTTGGTTTTATGGCATATCAACCATTGTTGGTTATTTAATGCCAATTCCTCTTTATACATATATATTAAATATATATGATTTGGTTTGGTTGGGTTTTATGGCATATCAACCATTGTTGGTTATTTAATGCCAATTCCTCTTTATACATATATATTAAATATATATGATTTGGTTTGGTTGGGTTTTATGGCATATCAACCATTGTAGGTTATTTAATGCCAATTCCTCTTTATACATATATATTAAATATATATGATTTGGTTTGGTTGGGTTTTATGGCATATCAACCATTGTAGGTTATTTAATGCCAATTCCTCTTTATACATATATACCAAATATATAGGATTTGGTTTGGTTTGGTTTTAAGACATATCAACTATTGTTGGTTATTTAATGCCAATTCCTCGTTATACATATATATTAAATATATTTGAGTGGGTTTTGTTTTGTCTTATGGCATGTCAATCTTTGTAGGTTATTTAATGCCAAATTTATTTTACATATATTTAAATTAAATATAGAGAATTTGTTTTGGTTGGGTTTTATAACATATCAACAGGTGTAGGTTATTTAATACCAAATCGTCTTTTTACATATATATTTAATATATACGATTTGGTTTGGTTTGGTTTGGTTTTATGACATATCAACAACTGTAAGTTATTTAATGCCAAATTTATTTTTATAAATATAAACAGTTCTATTTCAAACAATTCAGTTTAGCATAAGTACACAGTTTAAATGTCAAAAAACAGTTCCATTTTGAACAATTTAGTTTAACATAAGAATAGTTACTTGTTTACCCCCAGACAACTGCTAAAACCTTTCAATTTCAAACAATTCAGTTTAGCACAAAACGCAGTTTAAACACAATTAAATGTAAAAACAGTTCAATTTCAAACAATTCTTCTTAGCTTAATTATACTGTTTAATTCTATTTGACACATAGATAGGTGGTACCACTCCGGGCTAGGGTGGACCTGGGATTGATAGCAATGAAGGGGTACTCTGCATTCCGCAAAACTCCAGCATTATTGAAGACTCACCATCAGATTGTTTAGTGTCATATACAGGACACTCGTTTGGGGAGTCTTATCCCTCTACAGAGATGTAGTCAGTGAATTCTACCGCCACAGCCGATTGGGCAAGTATACAATCATATTTCATTAATAATTATATTTGTATAAGAAAGTGCTCGAGAAATAATGGTTATAGTCGAAGGAAGTGAACTCGGCTACCCGTGTTCAAACCCTAAAGCAGTCTATTTGTATCTCACATAGCTCTAATATCCTTGGATACGTATACAGTCAGCTATTTCCCCTTCAGTAATGGATCAATAGAAAGACTTGGTACTTTAACCTTGGTATTGCCATTCCTCACATAGAAAGAAAACTCTGAAATAAAAATAATGGCAGGTCTGGATGGGGATAGGCTCAACCACGGTCTTCTGGCCCAAATGAAATGACCTTCCAAATAGAAAGATAGCGGAGGGATGAAAAGGTTGACAAGTAAAGTGAGCCGCGTTTCGATCGTAGCTTGAGACGTCTCGCGAATCTAGTCACACTGAAGAGTTGTGATACAACGAAACAGACTGTCTGTGGATGACAATATATATATATATATATATATATATACCAACCCCTCCGTTTGGACAGGATGTGACACAAGGTAAATTTTTAAGCGAAGTTTAACAGGTTAGAATTCAGAGTTTTGCTTCTCCTAAACTAGTTGCCTCACTAAAGCTGAAGAACCTAGTCTACCCCACTATTTACCCATAGCTGGAGGGAGAATAATCGGATTCATACCTTTCCCAAGGGTGTTAGTGTTATGTGAAATGCAATTAGTCTCGGCTAGGATTTGAACTCGTGTCGCCGTGTCCATTTCCTATGACGACAGCCATTACACCACGGGCACCTCTCTCTCTCTCTCTCTCTCTCTATATATATATATATATATATATATACATTTCTTTAAGGAAAAGAAAAATCGGTCACATTAGGATTATAAATTTATTTCCATCCTGTTATGGGTATTGATATGAATCAATATATATATATATATATATCATCCTGTTATGGGTATTGATATGAATCAATATATATCATCCTGTTATGGGTATTGATATGAGTATATATATATATATATACACGTTTAATTTTCTGTGTTTATTTGTTTTTGAAATATCGTGATTCTGTGATTTTAACATTTTCAAACTTTTATCAATTTTCCATACCTTCAAACATAACATCGCCAGTTCATGATGAATGCTCCAATTAGAATAACATTTATGATCTCAGAAAAGAAATCATTTCCTCCAGAATATTATCGTACTCATGTCATTGACCAACGATGGTCAAAAGTATATGTACTCGGATTATAACATTAGACACTTCGGACAGTTTTTAGACCACCTTCAATTTTTGACATCTCGCTCGCCAGCAAAAGCAA
>OY757914.1:99713986-99733986 GCA_963585895.1 Sepioteuthis lessoniana
AACATCTATCTATCTATCTATGTATTACAGAGTGTTTATATCTATTTGTCAAAGAATATACCATTTAATGATTTGGGAGTCACATACCAAGAGGAGATACTATTACGAAAGATGTGTATGAATATCTAGACGAAGCGTCTCGGAGAAAATATACATTCACATTGATAATGGCAAAAGAATCAAGTACTCAATGAAGTTTTTGTCTTTATTTTTATGGTTGCAAATGGCTTTCCAGTGGGGATCTGTTTCCGGTATTGAAGCGCTTCTAAGAGCTGCGAATGAAAATTTCATCCTTAACTTTCGATATCTTAATGTTTCTTTTCTTTCTTTCTTTCTTTCTTTCTTTTTTTTTTTTTTTTTTTTGGCCTGTAATTCGTTATAATTTCCTGCAAGTGAAGAATTTTCATGGAATCATCGCGTTTTCTTTGTACATAGTTTTATGAGCGAAAGTGATTGAAACAGTGAATGACTTGCCTATTTTCTAGAAATGGCCAGACTAAGATATGAGATCTTGGATGAATGTACAGTCGGGTCGGTCTGTAACTAAGCAGCCTCTCTGTCACAGACTGAATGTGACACAAGGTTTCTACCAACCTATCTATCTATCTATCTATCTCTGAACCTATATGCACAAGAATGTGATTGATATATAAATAGAGAAATATTGTAATATTAATAGGAAGAGAGGGAAAACACTAGATAAACACACACACACACACACACACACACACACACACACACACACACACACACACACACACACACACACACACACACACATATATATATATATATATATATATATATGCATACATACACAGTGTGAATTCTGAGCTTTCTTTCTCTTAGGCTGGTTGCCCAAACAAGGCTAAAGAACCAAGTATAGCCCACAATTATACTTCATAGCTGGAGGGAGAAGAGATGGATTCGTGCCCTTTCCTGGGTTTTAGCGCGAAGTTAATGGCTTCTTCCAGGATTTGAACCCGAGTCCCTGATTACATTTTCTAAACCTACACACCATTAGGCGTCTGTATTGTTAAGCGTTTTTCTATCTGCCAGCAAAATTAGAATAAACCTTATATAAATTGCTGTAGGTTCTGAGTTGTAACATAAAATGCATCTAGAAAATCTTTCACTTTGCGAACGCTGGCCAAAATTGTCATGATTGGAAGATATCTGGAAATTGAAATTCAATATTGAAAAATGTAAAGAACTGCATATTGGATAAACGGTTTAAGTAGAATTGGAATTAAGTAACAAGGAAATCAAAAAAAGCAAATTAGGAATGCAATTTATTAGTTGGCTTTGATGATGCATTCAAAATTAATAATCATATTTTTCAATTGTATCGAGGGTGACGGAATGATTGGCTGAATGGTTCGAATTTTTTTTTTCATGAGAGGCAAATGTTTTAAAAACATGTAAAACCCTAATAAGACCTCACATACAATACTTTTTAAGTGTCGAGAAATTTGAGCATAATATTGAGATTGAAGTGTTACAACAATGATAAAAAGTGTAAAAGATTAGTGTTTTTGGGAGATATAGAATAGATTAAGATTAGCTACTTTTCTAGAAAGAAACATTCAGTGTTTCCTTTCTCCTTAACTTCATGATCTAATTGCAAATTTAAAAATAATTAATGAAATTTCTATTTATGGTAGATCATTTTTTTAAGTACTTCTCGAACAAGAAATTTACTGTCAAAACAGATTTCAAAAACAGCCTACAAACCAATTTGATTTTTTGCTGTTAGAGTATTATATTTTTGAAACAAATTGTCTAATTAGATCTCAAACAGTAATAGGGTAAAAAAATTGGATTAAATTGGATAATTTCAGAAATATTGGTTAGAAAAACAATTTGAAAGAGTATTTTTTTTTTAACTAACCGATGAATTACATAAAAGAATTTTATCTGTTTGGAGATATTGGCTTAATAGTATATAAGTTCTGTTCATAGATATGTATTTTTCTTTTGGTGAAAGGTAAGAAGATAATGAAAAGGAAAGATGCCCTAGAAGGCATAACAAATAAATAATAATTATGACAACTCTAATTTTATTCATTATGATATAAGACTGTTTTTGAATTGCACCAAGGCACTGATTCCAAATATAACATTGATTTAATTAAACTGGCTGAATTGTTTTAAATAATTGGCTCTTTTAACTAAAAAATTCTGTTAAATGATAGATTCTTTGAATAATAAATTATTTTAAATAAACATCATCATCATCATCATATCGTGCCGCCAGCACGGATATCCCTTGACCCTCTCTCGCCACTCCTCCCTATCGTTCATCGCTTCTGGCAGGTCCTCAGGGCTACACCCCGTATCCTCACAGAGCTGCTGTATGTAAGTTCGAGCTGGTCGCCGTGCTTTTGCTTGGCCATGTGAAGGGGTCCATAGTAGTACATCACTTATGAGCTCGTCCCTACATCTCCAGTAGTGTCCTGCATGTCTGGTTCGTCTAATTTGGATATTAAATAATAGATTATTTTAAATAACAGATTGTTTTAAATAATAAAATCTTGTAAATAACTGGTTCTTTTAAATAATAGATTCTTGTAAATTACAGATTCCTCATATCTGAGAAGCAACTTAACGTGGCCATTGTTATGTATATGCATTTGTTGCGAGACTTATCGATAGATTGAGTGAAATGGCACTTTAATCCGTCTTGGGTTAGATAATTCCTTGAAATTAGGAAACTGAGTTGTTTGTACGTTCATATCTACATTTTTTTTTGTGTAGCTCTTTCTCAAGATTTTTTTTCTTATTTTTCTATCGAATGAGAATAGTTTTGAACGAATTTATTTGATCCCTACATGAGACCCTAACATGTGCAAGTATTCTGGATCAGACTGGAGCTAAGTGTAATGACACTGAAGTGCTACTCCACACTCCCCAGACCTCTTCAATTGCAGGCTTACCATCAAATGCAGTTTAGTGTCACAGCTAGGACATCCCCCATTTTTTAGAAAAGGAAAGGGTCTTACCCATCCAAAGCAGATACAGTCAGCATATTCTAAACCCTGCCGAAGTCATTACAAAACATGTGTTTAGATGTTTGGTTATATAACTGATTCCATATTTAATGTTGTAATTTTTACATCTGTTGTCGTCGCATTTTACGTTTTATACAGCGAGCATTCGGTTCAAAGCTTCCGCCGAATTAATATAGTTTATATATTTTAGATACTCTGGTATCGAAAGGGCTAGTTATGGAGGAAAATAGTTTTAGTTTGTAGCTTACGAGTTTGGAGAAAATCTTATAGTATATTGGAGTAAAATCATAATTTAAGCGGGGTTTGACTTCGAATTTAACAAAACTAAGGAAATTTTTGGATTGAACACCTTCATTATCATCCTCATCATCAAGTCACGGATTTCTCTCTCTCTCTCTCTTTCTCTCTCTCTCTCTCTCTCTCTTTATCCGTCCCCATAATCCATCGCTCCGGGCAAGTTTTCACAACAATACAAAGCTGATGTAAATAGGTTAATCCCCTAAAATTATCAAGGTTCCATTTACATTATACATATAATATCCTTATTTCATTGATTATCTCCAAGTTGTGCAGCAAGCACGGATTTCCGTAACTCTCTCTCTCCATCCGTCCCTATCACCCATCACTCCCGGCAGGTCTTCCAAACGACACCCAGTAATTAAACGGACCTGATGTAAATAAGTTCTTGCTGGTCGGCCTATACTACTACGTCCATAAAAGAACGTCACTTATGAGTTCGTCCTTGCAGTGTCCAGCTTTTCTTGTTCGTCTAACTTGAATGCTTTTGAGATGGGAGGTAAGTGGTTGTATTGCTGCAGTTTTGTGGGGTTTTGCTTCCAGGATTTTAAAAAATAGTTCGTATCATTCTTGGGTTGTTCCCATCAAACTCTTTGTATATGAGTTTTGTCCACGCGTCCGTAGTTCACCCATAGAGTCGTATCTTCTACAGCTTGGAAGAAATCCAGTTTAATTTTATCAAATTGATCAGACTTTCTGATCTTTGAAGTCATAATACCTTCAGTGTACCTTAAATACGTTCAGGAATTCTTAGCAACTAAAAGAGGGAACATTTACTTGGTGTAATCATTTTTGGACATTATACTTGCTGGCCTTCTCCAGATGTCTGTTCTCGTTGGTAATCTGGGAATTTTCAAGATAAGCAATTATCATTAATATTCACTAATGTAACTTGATTAAAGCCCTCATTTTTTTTATTGTAATCACAACCTTTCAGCCATTGAATTCGCTTGCTCTCAACAAATTATTTAGTTGTTTATCTAAATATTTATCCATTCTATACGCCACGAGCAAAATGCGACGCAAAGTAAGGGTTTCATCGGAGTACAGCTGGTTTAAATTAGGAGTCTTCCTTCTCCCTGATCTGTTGCGTTTCGAACGCAAAAGCGCCCATTCTGCCTTGATATTTATTCATATCTGGGAATAGATTATCGGTTTATATCTTTCAAAAGGGCATTAGCATGAAAGAGAAATTCAAATAGCCTTTTCATGGATTTGAACTTGTCTTGTCAGGTCTGCTTCCAAAGACAATAACAACAACGTACCTCCTCAACTAGGTGCTTGTTTATGTATAAATGGGCATTAATCCTCTTATTCTCTCTCTCTCTCTCTCTCTCTCTCTCTCTCTCTCTTTCACTTTTTTTCTTTCTCTTTATAAAGTTCTCTACTTGAGTTTTCGTTTGGTGTCAGTTCATGCTCTTCCGTACAATTATGACAAGTACTGCGAAAAAAAAAAAAAAAAAGAAAAAAAAAAGAAAAAAGAAACCGCAGAAATACAAATATTTAAAGTTACAAAAATGCCGAGGTGATATCAAACAATCACTTACAGGCAAACATAATTATATTGTGAATTGTATGTAAATTTCAAGCTTCGATATGTTCAAGGTTTATCTTCACTCTGAAAATCGTGTTTATTTTTTGAGTCCTGTTCGCACCCTGTTCGCACTCTCATTCGATCCCGAGCCTATCACCTTCATCTGTCACCTTGGTTCACAAATTCAAATAAACTCAAAGACCCCCTTCGATAAACCCCATGATCTATAAGGCAATCGAGATGCCATGTTTAGTATTTCCTTTTTATAACATCTTTTGGGAAAGCGAGCATTACTTGGCAATGACCATCTCCTTTCCAAAAACTTAAGGTAGATCATACTGGGTTACGTGGTATCAATGAATAATTCCTAACCTGGCCTACATCTATCTATCTATCTATCTCACTAGGCTAATTTATCTATCTATCTATCTATCTTAGAAATGTATAATTAAATGATCCATCAAAGAAATATACAGTTTAATGATTTGGTTATCGCACACACACACACACACACACACACACACACACACACACACACACACACACACACACATATATATATATATATATATATATATTTAAAATTTTGGGTACGTTCAAGATGTATTGTTCTTGGCGAACGACTTACATGGATTGTTTTACAGAGCTAAAAGACATTAATTATCCAGCTACTTACCAATAGTTAGGGAGAAGTGGATTATAACTTTTCAATGGTCATTATTTGAAGTGAATACGAAATAGCTAGAGTATGATATTTATTCATCGATTCCATTGACCGCGCAGCTGAGCGTTTAGCCTACCCACCCACAATCAAATGAACTTTTACCAAGTATTCAATTTCTATATATATACATCATAATATACGAATCTTAATTACCCAAATAATAATTGATTTATAGGCAAGGCTTAGAATAGGCTGACAGCATCCCTTACAGAGAGGTAAAAATTCCCCTAAAAGGAGGCTCTGTGTATGACAATAAATTAATTATGGAGAGGTTCCAATTCCTCCAAGTTCACTGTGACAGGAGTAGTAGTACCTGTCAGGGTCCCATAAACGGCAAAAAAATCTCTTAAGATAAAAACTTGACAAAAATATAAATATGAACGCAAAATGAACGTGAGTTCCTAACCTCAACTCATAAAATAAACCTAGGTAGTTTGACATGCCGTTAAAATCAATCAGTCATGATAAGTTTCCAAAATGATTCTATCTGATTTTTCTTGCCAAAATATTCACCTTTGCGGCTGATCGAAATAAAAGCCCATATCACAGTTGCGGCCATATTTTACGTCACCCATTGTCATCTTTGCCTTCGGATTAAATTCAACGTTCATGGCGCAAATTCGTGTCTTTTTTTGGCGAATGCAGAATCCTGTTAACACACGCCTTCTATCTCAAACCTATCACCTTCATCTTGCGCAGATCAAATCACCCAGGCCTCACAAGGTCAAAGTAACTACGAGACCGTTAGCAAAATGCCACGTCTCTAAAAAGACCATTCAAAATATACGAACTTGATCCGTATGATAACAACACACAAAAACATTCACAGCGAACATTACAGGTAAACATTCGATCACACACACATATTATGTAAGACAGTCAGCCACACACACCCCCCCCCCCACACACACACATATATATATATTTATATGTGTATATTTTAACCAGGTTTGAGTTTTCTTCTAATTGCATTGTATGCGCTCTGTATGTAAGTTTTATTATATAAACCTGGAGAGTGAATATATAACAATAGCCAAACATCAAGCACTCCCACAGATTTATATGAAATTCCTTATATATATTCTACATACGAATAAATCCATACCCATTATCTACGGACGCTGAATGGATATTATATATATATATATATATATATATATATATATATATATATATATATATATATATATATAACTTTTTGTGTATGGAATGGATACGGCATTCCTATAATTTATATTTATTCTTAGAATATATATATATATACACACACACATATATATATATATATATATATATATATATTCTTAGAATATATATATATATATATATTCTTAGAATATATATATATATATATATATATATATATATAACTATGGATACTTCTAAATATATTGTTCTTTAATTATTTTATAATAGGACCGTACTGAATAGTCACTACACACACAAACACACACGTGCACACACACACACACACACACACACACACACACACACACACACACACACACACACACACACACACATATATATATATATATATATATATATATACATACATATATATATATGCATATATATATATATATATACGCTCAAATGTGCACATTGCATATATATATATATATATATGTGTGTATGTGTGTGTGTGTGTGTGTGTGTGTGTGTGTGTGTGTGTGTGTGTGTGCACGCGTGCTTGCGAGTGAGTGTATTAAAGTCTGTGATGGATGAATAAATAAATAGCTAAGTCGATAGATTGATATATATGAAGGTTAATTATTATTGTATGATATGTGTATGTTTGTGAATGATTGTATTAATAGCAAATATAACGGTGAATTCATTGATAAATATATATATATATATATATATATATATATATATATATATATATATATTGTTTATATCTATCAATGATTGTTTATATAGGTATATCATTTATATATCAGTGTATGTATACATATGTATATACATATTTCCTCTCGCATAAGTTTAAAGAAATTAGATAGTAATTTCCTATACATGGACAAACCAGTGTTAGCCGATTAACAATAACTTTCATTCATCATTGATGTGTAGACACTGGATGCCGTCAAGTGCAATGGCCGACAGGGACTGATGGCATGAGAAAACCGAGGGAATCCGTGCTATGAAAAATGACTAATAATGATTATGTGGGTATATCTAATTTTGTGATAATCATATCAATTTAGTTATTTCCCTGGCTAGCCAACTAGCGAGATATATGCTTGCCTCAGTCGAATTTAATATTTGTAGATGTGTCTTATTTCTATTTTGATAATAATAACTGAAATATTTGCTTGGTTATCCTTCTAGCAATCCGGACACTCCTCGGTTGAAGTCAGGTGCATGTCCTGATGGGTGCAGCAATTGGCAAGATAATGGTGTAATTTCTAGATGAACCACTACAATGCAACAAAGAATGAGCTAGTGTCACAACCCCCCTCGTCTTGTGGTTAGTAAATGCTTATTAAAATCGGTTAGAAGACATGGTGGACGTGTTCGCATTTTCAATGCTTCGCTTTTTCTATTAAGATTGTTTCTCTTGTCTGTTTATCGATTATTTGCCAATATTACCTATTTCTTACTGTCACTACCACTCTATCTATCTATCTATCTATCAGTCATTATTAATATATATATATATATATATATCTTTCAACCAATCAATTAACTTATCTATCACTCTATACACACACACACACACACACACACACACACAGACACACACACACACACACACACACACACACACACACATATATATATATATATATATATATATGTATATATATATATTCATTTTACTCGGCTTTATTCTTAGATGTAGGACAAAGCCGTACGTATAGGATACCCAATGAAATATACACATATATCTGTCAATCTCTCTCTCTTTCTCTCTCCCTCTCTCTCTCTATATATATGTATATTTATCCATATATATATATATATATCCACATAAACTCACAACACACACACACACACACACACATATATATATATATATATATATATATATATATATATATATAAGTATATACATTACACACACATATATCTCTCTGTCTGTCTGTCTCTCTCTCTATATATATATTTATACATGCATACATTCATACATACATATTTATCAATCTATATCTCGATCTCTCTCTTCTTTGTTGGGCTTTTGTAAGATCTCCATTAATAAACTATTTCTTGCAATGAAGTAGGTGAAAAATCGGGGATTAAATGCTCTCATAATTTCAACCAAGGATTTCTCTTAGCAAACTTTATCTCACAGTTTCTATGTTATGCATATAAAATGAAGAAAAAGAAATTGTCAGGGGTTATGAATTAATGCAAGATCGTTTGCGCTCGTGGTAATCAATATATTTTCTCCAGAGAGAAGGCTCTTTGATGTTGATTTCAGAACATTTCTACTCTTTATATATTTACTTGATTTCAATTAGAATACAAATTCTTTAAAAAGGATATGAATAGACTTCGGAAGACTTTAAGTGAAGCATAGACGTAACTTTTAATGATACAATATGGAAAATAAATATATTTGTAAGAAATATGTATTTGATATTTAGATAATATGAACATTATATAATAATAATAATAATAATAATAATAATAATAATAATGTGAAAAGAGAGATAAGTACCTCGACCTTGGTAGAGAATTGAAAAAAACTATGGAACATGAAGGTGACTATAATACCAATTGTGATTGGTGCTTTTGGCACGGTAACTAAAGGTTTTTTAAAGGGCCTGGAAGATTTAGAAGTTGGCGACCGAGGGGAGACCATCCAAAGAACAGCATTATTGAAAACGGCCAGAGTACTGAGAAGAGTCATGGAGACTTGAGGAGACTTGCTGTCACTCAATCTCCAGTGAAAGACCATCAGCTTTCGCTGATGTTAAAAACTCTAATGAGTAATAGTAATAATAATAATTAAAAAACGAGGGTGACTGTGATACCCATTGTAATTGGTTCACTTGGAACAATCCTCTAAGGATTGGTAAATGAGCCGAAAGACTTTGAAATAAGAGGACAAATGAAGACTATCCAGACTACGTCATTATTAAAATCTGCAAGAATCCTGAGAAGAGACCCGGGGACTGGGTTGACTTGTTGTCACTCAAACTCCAATCAAAAACCATCAGCTAATGCTGGTGTGAAAAATTCAAAAAAGAGTAAAATAATGAAGATAATTATTTTTTAATGAAATACAAATAATGAGAATGATATTTGAAATGAATATAAAATGTCTTCCTATGGAATAATCTATCTATCTATCTATCTATTTTAGAAAACATTATGGTCCAGTTTGCTGGAGCTGTAGAATACACTGACTGCATCTATGCAGAGGGGTAAGACTTCCCCAACGAGTGTCTTGGATTTGACACCAAAAACTCTTATGGTGAGGCTCCAATAATGATGAAGCTTGGGGAAATACGGAGTACTCTTTCTTTGTCTTCGTTGTCAGGTCAACTCTAACCCGGAGTGGTAGCACCTGGTAAGGTTCTATGTATGGGTCAAACAGAACTGTATGACATTTAAACTGAGTGCAAACAAATGACTTATGCTAAAATGAATTACTTGAAGTAGAAATATTTGATAATTTAACTGTGTATAAAGAAATGACTTTTATGGAGGTGCCCGTGGTGTAATGGTTATCGTCGCAGGAAATGGACACGGCGATACGAGTTCAAATCCTGGACGAGACTGATTGCATTTCACATAGCACTTGGGAAGGTATGAATCCAATTATTCTCCCTCCAGCTATGGGTAAATAGTAGGGCAGACTAGGTTCTTCAGCCTTGGTGAGGCAACTAGTCTAGGAGAAGGAAAACTCTGAATTCAAACCTGTTAAACTCCGCTTAAAAAAATTGACCTTGTGTCCTATCCTGCCTGAGCGGAGGGGTTGGTAAATATGATAAATATGATAAACAAATGACTGATGTTTAATTGAACTCTAAACTTTAAATAGGAATACATCATCATCATCATCATATCGTGCTGGCAGCACGGATATCCCTGACCCTCTCTCGCCACTCCTCCCTATCGTTCATCGCCCTAGGTAGGTCTTCAGGACAACAACCTGTATCCTCACATAGCTGCTGAATGTACGTTCGAGCTGGTCGTCCTGCTTTTGCGCGGCCATGTGTGGGGATCCATAAGAGTACATCTCTTATGAGTTCATCTCTGCTTCTCCAGCAGTGTCCTGCATGTCTGGTTCGTCTAACTTGAATAGTTTTCGTGATAGGGGGCAGGTGGCCGTACAGTTGGTGTCTTGCGGGGTGTTGCTGCCAGGTCTTGTTCAGGATTGCACGCAGCATTCTTGTGTAATTGCCATCCAGTTTCTTCTCCAGCCGTTTTGTTAGCGTCCATGTAGTGCATCCATATAGCAGTATCGATGTGACCGCTGCCTGGAAGAAACTGCGTTTCATTTTGTCAGTTAGGTCTGGGAATACATAAAAACATTAAACTGTGTGCAAACAAATGATTAATAGTAAATAGAGTTATTCATATTCGATAGAAATAAGTAAAACTATTTAACTGTGAGAAAAAAAAAAGAGCTTAGGTTCGTTTAAAAATGTTCTCTGCAAAATGTCTTTAGAAATTACGTATTTAATATATATGTATAAAAAGGATTTGTCATTGAATAACCTACAATTTTTGATATGCCATAAAACACAACTAAACCAAATCATAGGTATTTAATATATATGTATGAAAAAGGATATGGCATTAGATAGCCTACAATGGTTGATATGCCATAAAACCAAACCAAACCAAACCAACCTACCATAAAACATTCTGATTGCATTTCACATAGCACTAATACCCTTGGGAAAGGTATGAATCCAATTATTCTCCCTTCAGCTATGGGTAAATAGTAGGACAGACTAGGTTCTTCAGCCTTGGTTAGGCAACTAGTCTAGGAGAAGGAAAACTCTGAATTCAAACCTGTTAAACTCCGCTGAAAAATTGACCTTGTGTCACATCCTGTACATTCTGGCAATTGAAACACCTCCTATAAGTATTACCAAACTGTATTGACTTATCTTTTTTTCAGTCCTTATCATCCGTAAATATAAAAGAAAAAAAAAAACAAGGAGAATCTCTTTTTACAAAAAATATAACACTTCCCTTCCAAAAAAGAAAAAAAAACCCAAAAACAAAAAACAAAAAAACAAAAACATATCAAGCTGCATCCTCTTGTTTAGGTTGCACGCTTAGCAAACCACTTATCATCATATGAAATGGAAATGGGGGTGGGTAGGTCTTACTCCTCTTTTTTTGTGAGGGCTTTAGTCCTCTTTTGAGGGGTATTACTCCTTTGCAGGGAATACTATCAGTGTATTCTAGCCCCATCGACAGTGCGAACTGTTGTCATGTAGGTATTTGTATAAATAATGATTTTAGGTTCATACCTTTTGTATAAATACAAGTAGCTAGTTGTTTTCCATTCACTTCGCATAAATACTCTTAGAAAAGACATGTATTTCCGTCATCTACCTCCCCTAGAAAGGTCAGAAAGGGTTCTTTAGCCTTTGTTAGGTAACCGATTTTGGAGAAGGATAACTCTAAATTCATACTAGCTTTACTCCGCTTAAAAATTGACCATGTGACACACTTTGTCCGTGGTAGCGGAGATGAGTTGAGACATACATCCTCTGAACCATGTTATGCCACAGCTGGTGAGTTTGACAGGATTGGAGTCTATGTAAGTACGCATGCGCAATGCCAAAAATAACCCCGGTCCAGCGAGTGGTGTTACAAAGTTCAAACATAATGGGACAGAAACGAAAAAAATGTACCAAAGGGAAGAATCCATTATCGCGATTCGAGGTAAGTTCAGTTCCTGATCGATACCAATCCATATCATTATACAGGGATGATACACCTTTGATCGATTCAAACATTTACCTTTGCTGGAGAGGTCTCCTTTTGTATAAAAGAAATATGCTGTGCCAATATAAATTTACTGACGGAAAAAAATGCAGCACTATCATTAATCCATTGTATATTCTCCTTGGGCGTAAACACTGGTTGCCCAGTCGGTTGAGGCAGTAGAAGACATCGACTTCGCCTCTGCAGAGGGGGTAAGACCCCCCGCCAATGAGTGTCCTGGATATGACACGAAACAATCTGATAGTGAGGTTTCAGTGATACTGGAGCTTTGGTGAATGTGGAGCACCCGTTCATAGCCATTGCTCTCAGGTCCACTCTGGCCCGGCGTGGTAGCACCTGATAGGTCCCTATCTATGGGTTAAATAGAACTAACGGCATACTTATGCAAAACTGAATTGTTTGACTAAACTGAATAGCTCGAAATAAATGTTTTTGACACTTAAACCGTACTTACATTTAAACTGCGTACTTATGCTAAACTGAATTATTTGAAATGGAACTGTTTTTTGGCATTGAAACTGTACTGACACTAAACTGATTTGTGTAATATAGAACTGTTTTGGTATTTAACTGTGTGTAAACAAAATCTGTACTTATACTAAACTGAATTAGCGTAATAAGAACTGCTTGACTAAAATGAATAGCTTGAAATAGTAATGTTTTTCACAATTAAACTCTACTTACATTTAAACTGCGGACTTATCCTAAACTGAATTATTTGAAAGAGAACTATTTTCGTAAAAATGGATTTGGCGTTAAATAACCTACAAAGGTTGATATGCCATAAAACCCAAACACCCAACCCGTAAACACTGGCCTATATTGTCGCATATATACAAAGACGATACTTTTAGAGTTACGGTCATCGGTGTAGGAAATAGAATCATCGATCCGAGTTCAAATCCTATGCGAGACCGTTGGCGATTCTCTTTGTGAATCTCTTCTCCTCGAGATATGAGTGAAATAGTAGAGTAGGCTGAGTTCTTTAGATATGGTAAGGCAACCAGTCTAAGAGAAAGAAAACTCGATTTATATCTACTTTACTCCGCTTAAAATTGACGTGGCAAATAGATGCACAGAGATTGCACTGACAAAAATGTTACTAAGCCACAAGATGACAAAAGGCTTTGAAAATATCATCGTACTATCTAGTGTTTCTTATATACACATATTCAATTATCTTATCAAAATCAGCATGTATTTTAACAACCCCTTTCGTATAAGCCGGATAAGACACAAAATCATTTATCTAAGAGCAGTTTAATAGTTTACAATTCAGGTTACATATTGATATTTAGCAGCATGTTAGTTGTGGATTTCTAAACAAGATATCGCACCTGTGTCTTAGGGTAAACAAGGGGACAACGGAAGTAAATCACGTGAATTGAGAACCGGAAGGAAATTTGTGAGCGTTGAAAAGAATTAAATGACTAGAGATTTGCAGTCGATACGCAGAAAGATTGATTCAGTCAGGAGAAGCGGGCAGTCAGAGCAGAAGTCGCCATGGGTACATGCACTGGGGCCCAGTGGCCCTGCGTTGAAAAGTCCGCCAGATCAGCCCATCAAAGAAGTACTAAATGGGGCTCTGAATATTGATCTAATACAACGTGGTGTAACTATGAATACGGGTCCCCAATGTGGTGTCAATGATAGCAGTGCGAGTTCTTCGTTTCTCTGTCTCTTTCTCTCTCTCTCTCTCTCTCTCTCTCTCTCTCTCTCTCTCTCTGACTTGCTGCCATTTCGACCCTTTCGTGACAATAAAGAAGAAAGATGTGTTTTTATTTACAAAGATGTTATTGCCTCTTCCTTGGTATACAACATTCAGCTGGTTAGTTGGTTGGTTGTTTTGCTTTACGGCGTATCAACCCTTTTCGAGTCATTCAACACCGAATTAAATTTTAAACGATTCAGTTTAGTATAATAATAGTTTTTGTTTATATACAGTTAAATGTCAAAACAGTTCATTTAAATTTAGAAACAGTTCTATTTCAAACAATTCAGTTTAGCATAAGTACACAGTTTGGTTCTATTTTACCCATAGATAGAACCCTATTAGGTGCTACTACACCGGGCCAGATTGAACTTGGGAGCGATCGCATTGAAGGAGTACTCTGCATTTCCAAAAACAAATACAAGGCTCCTGGAGCATCAACATCTGATTGTTTAGTGTCATATACAGGTCATTCTTTGTGGAAGGTCTTATCCCTCTGCAATCGGTGTATTCTGCAGCTCCAGCCGACTGGGCAAATACAACATTCAGAGTTTTCCTTCTCGACCAGTTGCCATATCAAGGTTAAAAAGCCCAGTCTGCGGTACTATTGACCCAAAACTGGAGGGGGTAAAATTGTATTCATACTTTTCCCAAAGGGTATTAGCTTTTTGTGAAATGCAAAGAGCCTCATGAAGAAATAGAACTCGAATCGCCGTGTCTAATTCTTACGATCGTAACCATAACACCACGTACATGCATCTCTCTATATAAAAATCAGGATAGTTCCTCTTCAGTTTTCCGTCTCCTTATTTATTCATTGATCGACTGGTTGATTGATTTTAAGTTGACCAACCCATCTAGAGTTATTTCATGCCAGGAGATTCGGGAATCGTGTTCACTGTAGGTTCACTTTTACATTTTTTGTGTAATAGATTCTTAAAAAGGTTTTATTTTGCTCAAGGTCCCATCAAATACAAATAACTTTTAAACAGATTAAATTGACCTATAGATGAGAAGTTAGCAAGTACTACCATTTTGGGAGTGAACCGGGGAGTAATGTCAATGAAGAGGAATTCCACACTTCTTAGATCTCCAGAACTAGAGCTTTACTATCAGATACATGTTTCTAGACACGCTGTTAAATCTAGACCCCTTGTACACATCTTTTTGTGGGTGGTGATTCTTACCTTTCTGCAAGGGAGACAGTCAACCTTATTGTAAATTCCATATGCCGGGCAATGTATGGTTGATCGTAAAACAAGATATATTAATATAATCACTGACCACCACAACACAGATAACTATAATAATGGCGATGGTGACGCGAATAAACAGATTTAGACCGGAAGCAATTAAAGGAATGGAACTACAGTAGAAACAAAAAGAAAGAACAAATAAAAGAAAGAAAGAAAATATTAGTCGTAAAAAAGTGAGTTATAATAAAAAAGAACACAGTTGAGAACCGTGAATATCGATGAATGCCGGAAGTTAATTCAATCAAGCATATTTAAACGAAGGGAAAAGTCAGGCAAAGATATTTCAAAATTTTAAGTTCATATGTATATATATATATATATATGTGTGTGTGTGTGTGTGTGTGTGTGTGATGACCAATTTAGGTTCGATCGTTACGTTTATAATAAATCTTAAGAGACTGGCCCTTTATATAAATTGTCAAAACAGCCACAAAAGATATCGTTCAAAAGAATTATACTTTGAAAATCATGTATATTTATTTATAGATGGCATAATACAAATTTATTTAAGTGTTTGCACACACACACACACACACACACACACACACACCCATACACACAAATACACACACATGTTTAGTTAAATTGTGCTTTTGGTAAAATAGTCGTTTATTAAACTTAGTTTTGGTTGGCAGAAGACCAGAACTGTGGACACCCAGTGAGAGTCAAATTGACAAACTCTCAAATCATAACCCAAATCGAGGTGACAGTGTTTCAAATATAAGCATATCGTTATTATCTTTCTTTCTTTTCATTTACTTTTTAAATTCTTCTTCTTCTTCTTCTTCTTCTTCTTATAAACGTAGAATGTTGACGTGTTTCTGTACACGTAGTTGAACTTTGAGATCATGGGAACAAGAATTGGTCAAGTTATTAAATTACGTAATGGTATCATTTTTTTATGAAGCACCCTCTACATAATAATTGATACAAATTCTTTTGAAATAACGCACACATACACACACACACACATACACGTATATATATATATATATATATATATATATATATATATATATATATATATATATATATATGTTGCACTTTCAAGATCTGTTATTTTCAAAAATAATATTTCTATGTACATTAAGAATATTTTTCTTTTGATTAGCAATTAACTTTCTTTCTTTTATAGTAATAGCAGTATTATTTTTAATAATAATAATAATAATAATAATAATAATAATAATAATAATAATAATAATAATCTTTTTCCAATTGCTATAAATGATAATCAAATTTTGTTCTTAATTTTTTCATCTTATTACTTTGATATTTTCTAGCAGACCATCAAATAATCAAAATTATTATAAGCGATTATTATCGTCATTACTATTTTTGTTATTACAGTTATCAGCATTATTCACTTTGTTATTGTCATCGCGAGCATCATTATTATCCTAATGATCATAACTATTATCATTTATAATACAGTTATTATTATCATTGTTATTATCACAAAAATAATTAGCCACTTTACGCAATAACTGTGATAGAATTTGGGCGACGATAATGGCGGGGAATTTTCTGGTGACAATGACGACATTTGAATAATGAACTCTCTAATGACTGTTGTAATGTCGTAAATGAAAATTAAATGTCGTAAAGCCGGCCGAGTCTATAGAATATGAGCTGAACTTAATTTTCCCTTGAAAATTTTTCCGATTATTTCTTTCTCTTTAATAATTGCAGCGTTATAAAAATGAAAGACGTTTCTTTGTATTAAAAAAGAAAGTCGGCAATAAGATGAGAGGGAAATGGAAGGAAAGAAATAAAGAAATAAAACAAGAAAAAAGTAAAAAGAAAAAAGAACAAATGCATAACAGAAAAAGATAGAAAAAAACGAAAGGATGAAAGAAGAAATTATATATATATATATATATATATATATATATATATATATATATATATATATATATATATATGTCTGCGTGTGTGTGTGTGTGTGTGTGTGTGTGTGTGTGTGTGTGTGTACACATATATGTATACATACATATGTGTATATATATATGGATGTATGCGTATATATATATATATATATGTGTGTGTGTGGAAAGAGAGAGAGAGAACAAGAGAAAGAGGGAGATATAAAGGAAGAGATAGATAACGAGAGAGAGAGAGAGAGAGAGAGAGAGAGAGAGAAAGAAGAAGAAGAAGAAGAAGAAGAAGAAGTGAAACTCCAAATAATAAAAGAGAGAAAAAGGTACATTTATGAAAGAGACAATGAGTAAAAAATAGAAAATAGAATTACATTAAAAAAAGCGATTGCAGATATATATATATATATATATATATATATATATATATATATATATATATATATATATAGATCGAGAGATTAAGAGAAAGAGAGAGAGATCAGAAGAGAGAAAGAGAGAGGGAGAGAGAAAGAAAAAGAAAAAATAACAGCCTAGAAGGGAACACGCGGGAAAAAAAGAAAAAGAAACGTTAGAGCACGAAAAGAAAAAAGTTAAAAAAAAACACCGCAAAAACGAAGGAACAAAGAAGTAATTATATGCGTATATATATATATATATATATATATATATATATATTTATATATATATATATATATATATATATATATATATATATATATATATATAAATGCGTGTGTGTGTGAACAGAGAGAGGGAAAGGGACATAAACATAAAAAATAAAAGTAAAAGAATAAGATATAATATAGAAATGATAAGAAGGAAAAAGATAGATAGATAGATAGATAGATAGATAGATAGATAAAGAAATATATTACAAACAACGAGAAGATTGAAATAAGGAAAGATAGAAAGATCGCAAATAAGATATAACTATAAAAGAGGAAAGTGTAAAATATATGGAAAAAAAAAGGTTGTAAAATGAACGCACAAAAAATTAGAAGGGACTAAACTGGGAGAAGGACAGCCAGAAGATAGATAAATATACAATGAATAAACAAATAAATGAATACAGAATGAATGAAAGAAAAAGACAAAATGAATGATATTAAAAAAAAAACATGAAAGAATAAGAACAAAGAGAAAAGAAGACAGATGTTGTGAAAACAGAATAAAACCGATTGAAGAAGAAAAAAGATTACAAAAATGTTGGCTGACAAAAAAGGAAATAGATCGATAGAGAGATATAAAGTCACTGTGATAGATAGATAGATAGATAGATAGATAGATATGAAGTGACTGCTATAGATAGATTTTGAAAAGCAAACATATTACGATAAAAACTAAAGGCAATAGAAAGAGATCGATATATATATATATATATATATATATATATATGTGTGTGTGTGTGTGTGTGTGTGTGTGTGTGTGTGTGTGTGTGTGAGAGAGAGAGAGAGAGAGAGAGAGAGAGAGAGAGAATGTGTGAAAAGAACAATAAAAGAGAATAACAAAACATGAAGCAAAGATTTCGAGAAAAATATTGAAAGAATGTTTTTAAGAAAATGAAAAAAAAAAATAAAATGACGATTGAATAAACAAAGCGACGCGTTTGGAACGAAAAGAGAAAGAATAAAACAAGCAGATATAAGAGAGAGAGAGAGAGAGAGAGAGAGAGAGAGAGAGAGAGAGAGAGAGAGAGAGAAACAAAACAGAGATGGTAGGAGAGGGGGAAAAAAGAGAAATAAGCAGAATATATCAATAAGCAAGACAGGAAGCTATAAAGTCAGAAGTACCGATAGACAAATAGCTTGCTAAGTAAGTACATACATACAAAAATAAGTTAGAGGTAGACATTAAATTTGATAGATAGATTGATAAGAACAGATTTATTGAGATAGATAGATAGATAGATAGATAGATAGATAGATAGATAGATAGATATTAGTAGACTGAGATAGATAGATAGATAGATAGTGAGAAATAGAGAGGGATACAGAAAGAACGAGTTTAAAGAGAGGAAAAGTCAAGAGTCAGAGAGATATGATGAACAGTATGATATATATATATATATATATATATATATATATATATATCAGAGAGAGAGAGAGAGAGAGAGAGAGAGAGAGAGAGAGAGTGAGTGAGTGAGAGAGAGAGAGAAACAGAGCCAAAGCAAAAGACAGGGATAGAGACAGAGTTAGAGAGATAAGGACAAAAAAAGGAAATTGAATTTATTTGAAATGGAATCAGAAAACAAAATTTAAAAAAATATATTAATGCAATAATAAGTTGAATGAAGATGAGGTTAAAATTAGAAAAAAGGGGGAAAAAGAAAAAGAAGATGAAGAATCTGTTAAGCGGGAGAGAGAGAGAGAGAGAGAGAGAGAGAGAGAGAGAGAGAAAAGGAAGAACTGACTGGAAGAAAGAAAAATAGAAGGGGAGAAAGATTAAAAAAAAAAAAAAAACAAAAGAAAATAACAGATTTCCAAAACCAAGAAAAAGGGAGAAAGATGGGAGGATCTGAAAACAAGAAGGATGTCAAGGAGGAAAAAAAAAGAGAAAGAAAAAGTAAAAAAGGAAGGAAAAGGATAACTAAATGAATAAAGAATGATCGAAAAAAAAAGACAAAATGAATGATGTTAAAATAAAACATGAAAGAGATAGATAGA
>OY757914.1:99738986-99776486 GCA_963585895.1 Sepioteuthis lessoniana
TGAGTGAATATTTAAATTTTCCTGGTAAAGAGCTCAATGTAACAATAATACAGAGCAATAATTCTTTAAGAAAAACAACAAAACTGGTCACATAGGATTATAAATTTATTTCCATCCTGTTACGCATTTTTGAAATTTCCAAAAACACGAAAAAAATTAACGGGACTTCTTCAGATCTTTTAGATAAAAAAACTAGAATAGAAACAGAAAAGTGGGAGGGGATAGAAGAGGGGTGAAGAGTTATCTCCTTATTAAGCCCATTTCCGTTTTATATTTTAATTTCGGTTAGAAATGTAGTAAATTTATTTTTTTAAAAAATTTAATTTTCTATTTTTTTAAATTTTCTATTTTTTTTAATTTTCTATTTTTTAATAACATTTTGACCTAAATAACATATTTTTTTATTGAATTAGATAATATATATATATATATATATTGGCAGCGAATTATTGTTTAGACATGGTTGGTCATAAGAGTTTACTATTGGTGAAGATAATTTCGGTGTCTCTTGAAAATAAACACTACCTAAAAAAATAATGGAAAAATTACCCGAAGACGGTCAATGGATATGAGCGAAAGCGCTTTTAAGCAGAACTCTGGGCACCACCTCTATCGACTGGAATCTGAATCAATGAAACTAGCAAGAATTCTGGAGAATCCAAAAAGAAAAACCAAATAAGATCGTAAAAAGAACAAGTCTATACACTTTAACCAAACATATTTAAACAATAACTTGCGGTCAATGCATATATATATATATATATATATGTGCCTATTCTAGAATTCTGGTGGTGTGAAAAAATTCAGATGATACAATTTGTAAATAAAAAAATATTTCACAAACTGTTATCTGAGGAAAAAATTCAATAAAGAAAGAAAAGTTTAAAAATATTTGTACTGCTTGAAAATAACCAGTCAGAACCGCAATACCTTGTCAAAAGATAAAAACACTGACAGAATAAACCTAAGAGTGCTCAATAATACACCTAATAGAGCAAAATGCAAATATTTAAAGAGTCACACACATACACACACTCACACATACACATACATACATATATATATAATTTAGTTTGTTAGGTGTTTGTTAGATATAGTATTTATGAGCGTTGTTTTCATGCGTGGTTACAATTTTCTTTATTTAGTCAATGCCATTAAAAATCATTAGAATACATGCCTTAGATTTCTCAGCTTCTTTGTTCAATGATATATCAACTTTCGTGGGTTATTCAATACCAAAGCTATTCTTGCAGAAGAACTGCGGTGATTCTATTTAACCTGAAACATATCAAGGTAAGCATTTATTTTAAAATGGAATTATGCCAATTTTTCAAATAGTTTGGCAAGAAGTGAAAATCAACATTCGAAAAGGTTGTCTTTTGGTGATCCGTTACTGGAATGCATATTACTTGTCTATTTCACCCTCAAGAGCTGTCCATCAGTCTAGCACTAGTTTAACATGGTGGAGTATACATAATTCATTAGTAAACACTACTCTCTCTGTAAGAATACCTGGGTAAATACCACAAGCTACCTTAGAAATACGGATTGCTTAAGAACATATACCTGCCAAGTTACAAAATTTAATATCTGAATATATGAAACGTTGAATCCACTAAAACTGTGTTACAAAATTCCCTATCGTTTTCCCCACAGTATTTATTTACAGTATAACATATTCTTACTGATTTTAAATTAATTTTATTGCAAGATCATTAGCAATCCATCAACATTATATATATATATATATATATATATATATATATATATATAATACCGATTTTTTCTTTTTAATGCTTGTCTTAATTCTCCACGAGAGACAATTTATTTCCTCTTGGTTTACACTGCTTTTTAATATAAACTGTGTTATCTATTTTTCGTTAATGGTCTTAATTATTTTGTAATATTTAATTATATAAATTGAAGGCTATAGAGTGAAACTCTCCGTTCAAAATCCATCTTATATATGCACGTCAGTCGACCAACTTTTTGATGCAGCCTAATATATATTGTGAATTATTGGATGGTGTTCATAAATAATTCAAGAAATGCTATTCTTTTCAAATAGCAAATATAGTAATTACCTATAGTATATAGTAATGAAGGCCATTCATATAAAAGGTCTAGAAATCATGCAGCTACGATCTGTGACTGGAGGCGGTCATGTCGTGACCTTAATTATATAGAATGTTTTTTGTGTGGAAATTGTTAGTTATATCCACTAATTATCTAATTAGTAATTATACCTATGACTAGGAATCAATTATTATTTCTTATTGACCAGAAATCAGAAAAAAATGCCCCTGTAAAATCAAAGTTCACATTCTATAAAAATACTTATTAAGTACGTTTAAAATCCATCTTGGTAAAAATAATGATAAGACCCGCAGAAAAAAACAATGATAATAGTCCAAAGATTTATTCCACGATGTTTTTTTTTTAATTTGTTAACTTTAATACATTTTATTTACTTTTGTTTTTTTTATTAAATACTAAGAAATATCTAAAACATTGTTTTCTTCCTAAAAATTTTCTTGGTACTCTGTTAAACGGCATTTTAAGACCCTTTTTTTTTGAAAATAGAATACGTACAGCAGTTAAATTAACAATTTAGTTGTCTAAATTTCTGAGACGAAGCTTGTTGATTTTTATCATTAAGGGTTTTCGGACTATTGTCTTCATCTTTATTGTTATAAACAAAACGTTGTGGAAATAACAATAAAGATGAAGACAATAGCCCGAAAACCCTAAATGATAAAAATCAACAAGCTTCGTCTCAGAAATTTAGACAACAAATACCTGAAGAAGGCCAGAGGACATATCGGCCGAAACGTTGTGGAAATAACACTAAAGATGAAGACAATAGTCCGAAAATCCTTTATGATGAAAAAAAACTTAACAATTTGTTTAGCAAAAATTACTCACCGAGTTCAAGACTGTGCAAATTTTGAATTCTTGTATCTGAACTCTTGAAGATTCTAAATTCCCTTACGCTGAACTGGAAAAATAAAATACCTGAACATCTGTAAATACCTGAAAGGGTACTAAGGAGGTGGGGAAGCATCTTTCAAACTTCTGAAATGGGAATTAAAGGTTTTAGCAATCTAAATTAATTTGAAAAAGTCAAAAATCTATTCTTGAAATATGGGATTAAAACTATGACAAAATTTTTTTACGACTGTCTATTTTTGGTGTGGTATTTACCCTCCTTAAAAATTTTTTTAATTTCTTTTTTTTTTTTTTCTCACTTATTTATTTACATAATATGCGAAACCAACTTAACTGGATTTTGTTGTTTTTTTATCAATGAAATATATTTCTCTGGAATTCTGTTTAATTATTTTTTTTCTTTAAATTAGTCGGAAAGAAAGAATAAATACGTCCTTACTTTATTTTGATTTCTTTGTTTTATGGCTTATCAACCTTTGTGGCTAATTCAATGCCGAAGCCATCCTTGAAGTAGTATAATTGTTGGCACTATTTAACCTATTGTCAGTGGGGGTTGGATAAGGGAGTCCATACCTTTCCCACGAGTATTAGTTTGAAAGTTAACCTAAAAAAGCAACTGGAGTTTGAACTAGCTCACTACAATGTCGGAGTCAAGCAATTTAATCTCAACCTCATGGATATTTCCTCTCCTCAGTTTGGAATAAAAATAAACAGAAAAATGAAGTGAAATTTAGCAGGTTTTTTTCTGTGATAATATGATATATGTAAAAAAAAAAATACTAGCAGAAATGTTTCTCATAGAACATTTTCATTTGCTTTAATTTGGGGAAAGATAAAAAAATGAAAGCGAATATCTATTTTTCTGACGTCATCAGTATTGTTTACAAAAAGTAATAGCTATTTTTGAAGTCTCAAAAAAATGCCTTAAAAGCTGTTATATAACGTTTATTTTTATTTTTATTTCTTTTATTTTCAATTCTTTAATTTTCATACTAGTAATACAGGTAACCACAAACTTTGAGTATTTAATAATTAAATAATAAATCGATTGATTAAAACAATAAAGCAATAATTCTGTTAACATTTAGAATACAAAACTTCTAAAATTTCTCTTTTATACTTATTACATTTTTTAGCGAAAGATTTTTTTTTCACACTTCGTTTGAATTTTAAATTAATTTTGTAAAATATTACTCGTTAGAAAAAGCAATACAACGAAAAGCAAAAGCACAAAAAAAATTTGGGGAGGTAAAATTCTGTCTGGTTACCAGTCTTTTCCCACACAAACTGTTTCGGAAAAGGGTGATCATTCTGTTTGGAATTAAAATGCGAAAGTGAACTTTCATAAAATGTAAAATAATTTTGTTTTCGAAAAAAAGAAAAAGAACAAAAACAAAACATAAAAAACAAAAAACAAAAAAACAAAACAAAAAAATTTAAAAAACAAAAAAAAGCAAAAAGCAAACAAAAAACAAAACAATTGCGGCGAGTTTGAGGGTCTAATTTAGCTAAATATTTGTACAGATTTTATTTACACACAGTTAAATATCAAAACAGTTCTATGTTAAACACATCAGTTTAGTGTAAATACAGTTTCAATGTCAAAAAGCAGTTCTATTTCAAATCACTCTAGATAAATAAATAAGAATTTCGAGGTGAAAATTTACAAAACTTCGAACTACGTCCTTTAATGAATCCACGGAAACCATCTGTTCCGATTCCGTTAGCCATAACCTGGTACAAATGTTAAGTAGTCCCGTATTGTTACTCCCTTGCAGTCAGGATTGAACCTGCAACCTCCAGATGATTGGTCGCCTAAGAAGCTTAGGTAACCAACGCCTATAACCGTTACGCCATGTGTCCTACTGATCTTTTACTTTCAATTCTTTCATTTTTATACCAGTATTTAAAAATTAAATAATAAATCGATTGATTAAAACAATAAAGCAATAATTCTATTAAAATTTAGAATACAAAACTTCTAAATTTTCTCTTTTATACTTATTACATTTTTGGTGAAAGATTTTTTCCCCGAGTTCGACAAACACCTGAAGAAGGCTGGAGGACATATCGGCCGAAACGTTAGGGAAATAACACTAAAGATGAAGACAATAGTCCGAAAACCCTTAATGATAAAAATCAACAAGCTTCGTCTCAGAAATTTAGACAACAAACATTTACAAGTTGAAAAATACCAGAATGTTTTAAATCAAAATCTGTGTTATTATTAAGAACGAAGCAAAAATATAAAATGAACTTTATGTGAGAAAATACTCGAGAAATTTTACATTAACTAAATAAAGTAAAAGTTGCGATAAAAAAAAAGAAAATACGTAAATTACTAAAATCTAGGTCTTCTGAAAAACTTAAGCAATTCAAAATTAGAATTAAAATGTTCAAAATAAGCACATCGACTATTGTTCGTCACCAGTCAAAGGTCAAAACTGCATGATTTCCAGACTTGTTAAAATGACTGGCCTTGGCTTCAGAGCATTTGCAAAAATACCGTAAATTTTCGTGTGAAAATTGATAGCCTCACATAAAAGTATACGCCAATCATTGAAAAAAAAAAAATTATGATAGAAAGTCAACCCCCCCCCACAAAAAAAGATAACCGAATTTTACATTTCTTTGTAAAATAATACAGGGTGTAATAGGAATACCGCCCACGCTATAAACTTAAACCAGGGTGATGCAAAAAAGTAATTGTATCTACCTCTTGTATTACCACATTTTTTTTCAGATAAGATCAATTACGATCATACACAGGACTGGTGCATACTGTGCTTTTGATTGTGAATTTTTTAAGACAAGTGATTCCGTTATTGATACACCGAGTGCTTTTACGTGTCCTCTCATGTTACGTCGGAATTATGTTTTCCGGATAGCATTTCACCCGATAAAAGTATCAATTTTCTATCCGGAACAGCATCATTCCGTCGTAATATTAAATAAGCATGAAAAGTTCTCTATGTAGCAAATACAGATCCTCCGTTCTTGAAAAAAAAACAAAAAAAACCTACAAACGCAAGCCATTATCGTGACTGTTTCAATCTAAAAAAGTGGTAAGATATTAGCTATTGTTGCAACTTCCCTGTTCATTTGCACCCTAGAGGTGACAGTTTAAAATTTGGGAAGTATTTGTGGTGCTGTACTCTATACAACCCCCCCAAAAAAACCCTAAAAAAAACTAAACTACAAAAACAAAGATCTTTAAAACTTTTTATACTTTTACTAATTCAAATTACAACGTTTCAATACAGTAAAGCTTGGTCAAATGTAATGCCTAATAATATCCGTTTTGGTTTTACAATATTGCATTTGAAATACCAATATTCTGCGGTAGGAAATAGATGAAAATTTGGACCACAAATACAAAAATAATGTTTAAAAACCTCCTTTAATAATTTAAATTTTACTAAATGATATTTACTTTATTTCTATTTTATGGCATATCAACGTTTGTAGGTTATTTAATGCCAGTTGGTTGATAGGCGTTTTATGGCAACTCCTGTTGGTTATTTAATGGCACATCATGTTATATATATATATATATATATATATATAAACGCCTATATAAAACATAGGCGTTTTATGGCAACTCCTGTTGGTTATTTAATGGCACATCATGTTATATATATATATATATATATATATATATATATATATAACATGATGTACCATTAAATAACCAACAGGAGTTGCCATATATATATATATATATATAACATGATGTGCCATTAAATAACCAACAGGAGTTGCCATAAAACGCCTATCAACCGACTGGCATTAAATAAATATATATATATATAAATATATGGAAAGTTGGTGACCTTTTCATTAGCAAGTACAATGAGGTGTAGGGGTGGGCAATACTTAATCCTTGATCCATACCTTATGATAGTTAGCGTTAAGCAAAGCAGCATCAAGAATCATTTTTTGACTCTTTGGTATGACTATATATATATATATACATTTGTGTGTAGTTTGTTAGGTACTATTCTTAAACGATTGGTTGGTTGGTTGAGTTTTATGGGATATCAACCTTTGTAGGTTATTTAACGCCATTTCCATTTTTATTTAAATAATCAGTTGTATTTCAAACAATTCAGTTTAGCATGAGTACACAGTTTAATTGTGAAAAACATTTCTATTTCAAGCTATTCAGTTTAGTCAAGCAGTTCTAATTCAGCTAATTCAGTTTAGTATAAGTACAGATTTTATTTACACACAGTTAAACTTCAAAAAAGTTCTATGTTAAACAATTCAATTTAGAGTAAATACAGTTTCAATGCCAAAAAATAGTTCTATTTCAAATAATTCAGTTTAGCTCAAGCTCGCAGTTTAAATGTTATTACGGTTTATGTGTCAAAAACATTTCTATTTGAAGCTATTCAGTTTAGACAAACAGTTCAGTTTAGCTTAAGTATTCAGTTAGTTCTATTTAACACATCGATAGGGCCCTTATCAGATGCTACCTGGGAGCTGGACCTGGGAGCAATGGCTTCTTTGACTCTATAGCCTTCAAGGGGTTCTCCGCATTCCCCAAAGCCCCAGTATTACTGGAACCTCACCATCAGATTGTTTCGTATCATATTCAGGACACTCGTATTTTCTTACCACTCTGCAGAGTTGGAGTGAGTGTATTCTACAGCCCCAGCCGACTGGGCAATATTCTTAAACGAGTTAGACCTCATTTGTTTACACGCAGTTAAATAGGTTTGGTTTGGTTTGGTTTGTTTGGTTTTATGGCATATCAACCTTTGTAGGTTATTTAATGCCAAATCTATTTTTATGTAAATAATCTGTTCTATTGAAAACAGTTCAGTTTAGCATAAGTACACAGTTTGATTGTCAAAAACATTTCCATTTCAAACTCTTCAAACAGTTATATGTAACAATTCAGTTAAGTGTAAATACAGTTTTAATGTCGAAAAACAGTTCTATTTGAGATAATTCAGTTAAGCATAAGTGTAAGTACGGTTTAATTGTCAAAAACGTTTCTATTTCAAGCTATTCAGTTTACTCAATTCATTTTAGCATAAGTATGCTGTTAGTTCTATTTAACCCATAGATAGGGCCCTATCAGGTGCTACCACTCCGGACCAGAGTGGACCTGGGAGCGATGGCAATGAAGGGGTACTCTGCATTCCCAAAGCTCCAGCACTGCTGGAACCTCATCATCAGATTGTTTAGTGTCATATTTCGAGCAATTCAGTTCAGCACTAGTACGCAGTTCCAATGTCAAAACAGTTCTATTTTAAACAATTCAGTTTAGCATAAATACGCAGTTTAAACGCAAAAATCAGTATAGTGAAAGAAGCAGTTAAATAGTTTCAAGTATTATTATTCAATATTAGTGATATTATCTATCAAGTATTTCTATGTAATGCAAAATGATTGTACATTATATTCCTTCGCAAAAGATTGAAAAGTTCTGTTTGACACAGAATGAATCTTAACAGACATGACAAATCTCAGTCAGAGAGGACCTCGTAGCCAAAGAACATTCATTATCAATTTAGAATTTGGACTGAATGGTTCCAAACGAAAACTTACAATGAATGACGAAATCGCATTGCAGAAAATAGATGTAGATATTATGTATTTCATATATATCAATATTGCACCCACCCATACACACACATATATACATATATGTGTGTGTGTGTATGTGTGTGTGCGTGTGTGTGCGTAGAATTTTTCAAAAAGTCGGAAAATCAGTGTTTAACAGTAGTTTAGAAAAGTTTTTAAAAAATTAATTTACACACACACACACACACACACACACACACACACACACACACACACACGTATATACATATATGTGTGTGTGTGTGTGTGTATGTGTGTGTGTGTGTGCGTAGAATTTTTCAAAAAATCGCAAAATCAGAGTTTAACGGTGTAGTTTAGAAAAGTTTTTAAAAAATTAATTTACACACACACACATGCATATATATATATATATATATATATATATGTGTGTGTGTGTGTGTATATGTGCATGTGTGTGTGTGTAAATTAACACTACGTATATATATATATATATATTTATATATATATATGTGTGTGTGTGTCTGTGTGCACGTGTGTTTGTGTGTGTGTGTGTAAATCAATTTTTTAAAAACTTTTCTAAACTACTCCGTTAGACTTTAAGTTTGCAATTTTTTGAAAAATTCTTAATTGTTACAAGTGTTATAAATTTAAAAAAGAAATCTATAATAAATTCGTTTCCATTTTATCGAGAAAAAAAAGTAAATAAATTAGAATTAAATAAAAATTTCGAACGCTAATTACATCCTATCCATTTTGAAATAGAATGATATTAACGATAATAGAACCCTAAAATTCTTTATCATTTTCTAGTTTCGTTTTTTTTCATAGGAAAATGATTTTCGGATGAGACATAACGACATCACATACCAATATCCCCTAAAAGATGATTATACAAAACAACAAAAAATAAATTAATAAATGATTCAATCGACAAAAATGAAAAAAAAAAGATAAAAATTAGAATAAATAAACAAAATAACTGAGACATTAAAGGCTGGCATATTATTCATATATAGATAAATACATCCTCAAAATATTTCGTTTTTCATGTTTTATGTTAACACCTCTCCCTCCATATATATATATATATATATATATTGTAATTATTATTAAACATAATGTGAACAGGACTTAGAGTCTGTCAGTTTCTCGTCTCTACGAGTCATTATACTTTATCCGGGTCTAATTTTTTTCGAGTCGGTACTTTTTTCAGGTAGCCTTGCAGGAAGTTGTTTTCATACGTACATTTTGATATGAGTTCCTATCGTTTATTTTTCAGAAGCTTTTTTTTTCTAGAAAGGTGATTATGACTGTTTTCTCTTCATTTTTGGAGGTGTTGTTGTCAATTGCTGTCACTTTCTTCACTTTGCAGGTTATTTTTAATGTATTTTGGATTGAATTTTTGAGGTTCCATATGTTTGGAAAGTGTTGTGTTGTGTTCTTTTTTTCTTTTATTGCAAAATGTGTTTAAAATATTTTTTTATGTGGAGCTTCTCTGTTTCAGCCTCTTTCAATCTGTCTGTCTGTCTATCTGTCTATGTGTGTCTGTCTGTCGTATGTTGTTTAGAAAATACTGTCCGATTTTTTGAATAAATTCTTATTCCTGATACAATGAATTTATCAGTGTTTTAATCAGTCAAAATATGATCCCTGACCATCAATACATTTCCGCTGTCAATTATAAAAGTTATCTATGACTGTATGATAAAACTCTAAAAGTTTTGATACCAGGAAATCTTTAAATATATTTTCTACTTCACCTTTGGAAGAGAATGATTTTTGGCGTATGTGTGTGTGTGTGTGTGTGTGTGCACTTATTTGTATACGTGTGAGTGTGAGTGTTATATAGTCATATGCAGATTCACATCTACATATACACACAGCATTATAACGACACAATAAATAAACAGACGCAGGAAGACTTCTTTATAAATATATGTACCTCTCACTTTATTGTAAGGATTCGAAAAGGGTTACTCAAAGTTTGCGTGTGAGAGGGAGTTGGAGACCGAACATAACTGCAATATTTTGACCCCCACTCTTATGGCCGTCAACGTTGTGTCTTTCTCGTTCTCCTGATGCTCAACCGAAGGCCCAGAGGCCCACTCTGCTGGGTGATGGCTTTCTTTACTGCATCTTATCAGCATCAGGGCCCAAATGGCTCCTTCGGTCTGATGTGGCTTTCCTTACCACATCTCGTCAATAACTCCGTCCGATCTCTAACTGCAACTAACTTGACTTCTGTCTTGACTGAGTTATATAATAGTTCAACGCCCACTCAGTCGCCTACTCGATCTTTTAGATCGCATGTTTGATCGTCATCAAGCGGAAATAACTGTCATGCCGTTCACAGGTCACTCTCTTCTGGTGCATCAGTCTATGAGTGTACCATGGGAATCTTTTTTACCTCGTCCCATTTCGTCAGCCAATTTCCGCCCACGCGATTTCCTCTCATAACTGCCATTAAAATATGTCACCTCCTTCCGGTGCATCACCTTGGAATGGCATTTTTGGCCGGGTCGAAGGCCCAAATACAACATGAGTATATGTCTTTGTGTGCGTATGTATACGCGTATGTTTGTGATATAAACACAGACATCGCCTTTGTCAGACTCACACTCTGTAACACACACACACACACATATATATATATATATATATATATATATATATTGTATTTTGTTCGGAAAATACTGTCCGAATATTCCAGATAGAATGAATTTATATGTGTTTTAATCAATCAAAATATTATTCCAGAACATCAACGCGTTTCTGCCGTCTATTAAAAAAGTTTGTTTATGCCAATACGATAAATATTCTAAGATTTTTGTTGCCTAGAATTCATTAACTCCTGTTTCTCCTTCTTCTTTGGAACTGGACGTTTTTGGGCATCAAAACCTATGCATACACTTGGAAAAATAGTAATCGATGAGTATTTGATCGCAAAAATGCGGTTGATGTTGGTTGGTTGGTTGGATTTTATGGCATATCAACCTTTGTAGGTTATTTAATGCCAGATCTATTTTTAAACAAATAATCAGTTCAATTTCAAACAATTCAGTTTAGCATGAGTGCAAAGTTTGATTGTTAAAAACATTTCTTTTTCAAGCTATTCAGTTTATTCAAACAGTTCTAATTCAACTAATTCAGTTTAGTATAAGTACAGATTTTATTTACACATAGTTAAATGTCAAAACAGTTCTATATTAAACAATTCAGTTTAGTGTAAGTAGAGTTTCAATGTCAAAAATAGTTCCCTTTCAAACAATCCAGTTTATCATTAGCATTTCTATTTCAAGCTATTCAGTTGAGTCAAAAAGGTGTAATTCAAACAATTAGTATAGCATAAGTACACAGTTTTGTTCTATTTAAACCCTAGGTAAGGCCCAATCAGGTGCTACCATTCCGGGCCAGAGTAGACCTGGGAGTAATGGCAATGAAGGGTGCCCTGCAGTTCTCAAAGCTCAAGCATCACTGGAACTTCATCATCAGATTGTTTAGTGTCATATCAAGGACACTCACTGGGGGAGTCTTACCCCTCTGCAGAGGTGCAGTCGGTGTATTCTACAGCTCTAGCCGACTGGTTCAGTGAGCTTCTCTTGGTTGGTTGGTTGATTTTTTTACGGCGTATCAACCCTTTCCGGGTCATTTAACGTCAAATTAATGATAGATAAAAGTTTAAATTTACCGTATATAACGGTTGGTTGGTGTTTTTTTACGGAGCATTAACCTATTTTCGGTCATTTAACGGTGAATTAAGTCATTTTGATAAAAGTTTCAAACAATTCAGTCTAGTACAAGTTTAATTTTTAAATACACAATTAAATGTCAAAACAGTTTTATTTTAAACAATACAGTTTAGCACACAAAAACAGTTCTATTTCAAACAATTCTGTTTAGCATAAGTATACAGTTTGATTCTGTTTGACCCGTAGATAGGACCCTATCAGGTGCTACAACTTGGGGCCAGAGTGGACCAGAGAGCAATGGCATTAAAGGGGTACTCCATATTCCCCATATCTCCAGCATTACTGGAGCCTCACCATCATATTTTTTAGTGTCATATTCCGGACATCCGTTGGGTTTGGGAATCTTAACCCTCTGCAGAGAAGCAGTCGGTATATTCTACAGCCCCAGCCGACTGGGCCAGTGTCAGCTTGAGTACATGTGACCCACCATGGTCATAAAACAAAATTATAACCATTTTTTGAAAGAGTAAGCACATACCTTCTTTTTTTCATGTTTATGATTTGGGACATATATCCTTAAAAAACGAAGTCTGAGAAAAATGCTACAAATCAACAAAGCACGCACTTCAATAATTCGAAATGTGAATTTTTATATGACTATTATCCCAATGATATATAAAATCAGAATTTAAAGAATTTGTACTAAAATCTAGCGGTATTTTCAGAACAAATTAGTTTGTTGGTGGCTATCCAGTAGAATATCCAGCTGGCGTAAAGTCAGCCAGGTTTCGATCCCGGCTTCGAGCATCTAGTAAGTCTAGCCAGGATGAAAGGTCGTCATACAAGGAAACAGTCTGAGTGTGGATGACAATATATAGGCTTTCCCTCTCTCCTGAAGGAATTACCTGTTGCTACTTGCATCATGCCAAGCTCTTCTAATGAACTGAGTGCTCGGTAGCTGTTAAATGTATATATGTAAACTAAACAAAAGTGGTACATGTGCGTTAAAATCCCTTCTCTTACGCAGAGTTTGTTGGTGTCTGCTTGGTAGAAGATCCGACTGGCGTAAAGTCACCTGGTTTCAATCCCAGATTCGAGAATCTATTGAATGTAGGCACACTGAAGAGTTGACATACAAAAACAGTCAGTCTGTGGATGACAATATAAACATCCCAAGCACACACAAACTCATATATATATATATATATATATATATATATATAAAATGCACAAAAATAAAACATGTGAGAATATTACGTCTATTTAGTTCATTTTTGACCTTTCTCAACTAGTTTTGACACTTGCTCATTGCCAGGAAAACAGTTATGTGGAAAAGAAAGAAAGCATTTTTAGAGAGTCTTATTAAACATAGCGCGTGGAACTAGAACAGTCTACCCCGGTGAGTGAAATAAAGGGAAAAGTTCGACATTCCGACCACCTGAAGAAGGCCGAAACGTTGTGAAAAACATGGTGACAAAGATGAGGACAATAGTCCAAAAAATATAAATAATGTTCCAAAGCCTTGTTTGTCATTTTGAATAAAATTAACTTGTACTATTCACTGACCCCTCCACACGGATAGGATGTGACACAAGGTCAGTTTTTTTTAGCGGAGTTTAACAGATTGGAATTTAGAGTTTTCATTCTCCTAGATTGTGTGCTTGACAATTGCTAAAGAACCCAGTCTACCCTATTATTTACCCATGCCTGGCGGGAGAATAATTTGAATCATACTTTTCTCAAATGTGTTAGCGTTATGTGAAATGCAATCTGCTTCGGACAGGATTTGAACGCTTGTTGCCGTCTCCATTTCCTTCGACGATAACCATTACACTAAGGGCACCTACAATGTGAACCATATGCACATATGAAAATATCAAGCGTGTACAATTATTTCCAGCAATACCTGGGATGTTTGAGTACACCTCATTTAAATATTTACCGAACCTCTCTGGTCGAGCAGGCTGTGACACAAGGTCAAATTTCTGCGGAGTTTAACAGCTTTGAGTTCAGTTTTACTTCAACTGGACGAACTGCCATATCAGTATCAAGGAAACTAGTTTGCCCTACTATTCACCCATAGCTGGTGGGAGAATAGTTGGATTCATGCCTTTCCCTAGCGTATTAGTGTAATGTGAAATGCTACCAACCCTGTTCAGGGTTTGAACTCTGACCACTATATATATATATATATATATATATATATATATATATATAGGGATGGAGGTGTCTGTGGATGTGTAGATTAAATGTATTGACTATAATACCCGACCAGATATCCAGATATAGAACTTGAAAATCCGAAGTCAGTATTTAATTTTTTTTTCATTTTCGGTGTAACGTTTTGCACTTCATTGTAAAAGCATTTTAAAACACAACCGGAAAAGTTTCGACACGCTTCAAAAGATGCCGACACGATTCTTCTTTTTAGATTTTTAGCGTTTCAAAACCTTCCCAGTTGTATTTTAAAATTCTAGTACAATGAACAGCAAATAATTACATAGAAAAAAATAACTCCAATTTCAGATTTTTCAAGACATATTTCTCACCATATCTATCTATCTATCTATGTACGATTCTATAATCAACGTTTTTGACTCATTCAGTTACCAATAGTTTCCTGTGTCTTGAAAGTGGAAGAGAAAAACACAATCCTCAGACAGAAGAGTGGCCATCCTATGAGTACATTTTTTTAATCAACGATGTGAAGCGATTGTCTTTTTTTCTTCGAATATCTTTTTTCTTACCTATATGAATATCTTTTTTCTTACCTATATATATTTTCTCATATGCATATATATATATATATATATATAACGTTAACCACAATATCACAGGAACTCTTATATATATATATATATATATATATATATATATATATATATATATATATATATATATATATATATATATATATATATATATATATAAATCAAAATCTGTAGTTTGAAAAATAAAGACCTCGAGATCTGTGCTTAATTATCAAAGATTTAAGATTTATGGCCAATTACAAAACATCTAACCGGGCCATTGGCTTAATGAGTTGAGTGTTCGCCAATGGTCCGGGAGACCGAGGTTCAATCCCAGGTCGAGTTATATCGAAGACTCAAAAAATGGCACTTGATGCCACCTTGCTTAGCATTCAGCACTATAAGGTAAGGGTGATCAAGGGTAAAGTAGAACAATTCAGGGAATAAAGTTGGGCTCTTCCTACACTTCGGTGTGGTAGGTATTGAAAAGGAAGCCTTCGGGTCACCCTTAATGCGAAATAATGATTATTTGAGTCAAATTAATTTCAAAGTAAAAAACTTCATCGTCAGAGCTTTTTTTTTTTTTTTTTTAATAAACACGGTGTCGGATGTTTAAATTTTATTATTATTTATCTATCTATTTTTTTAAATTTGAACATCCAACAGGGTGTTCATTTAAAAAAAGTCTCTACTCATAAAGATTTTAATTTGAAATTAATTAGACTCAAATAATTATTGTTTCGCATTGTAATAGCCCTCCAAATTGATATAATATAATAAAATAAAATAATTTCTGCAATCTTTCAAGCAAATTACAATATATATATGTGTGTATGTGGAGTGTGTCTTTGGTTTGGTTTGATTTGGTCTTATGGCACATTAGCCATTGTAGGTTATTAATGCCAAAAAAAAAAAATGTTATACATAAACAGTTCTATTTCATGCAATTCAGTTTAGTACAAATATAGTTTTTTGTTTACACAATTAAATGTCAAAACAGTTCTATTTCAAACAATTCAGCTTAACATAAGAAAAACAGTTTAAATCAGTCCCATCTCAAACAATTCAGCGCCAGCACACAGTTTAATTCTATTTGACCCATAGATAAGACATTATCAGTTGCCACCACTTGGGTCCAGAGTGAAGCAGTGAGCGATAGAAATAAAGGGGTACTCAGGATTCCCTAAAGCTCCAGCATTATGGAAGCCTCAGTATCTGATTATTTAGTGTCATATCAAGGACACTCATTGGGGTAGTCTTACCCCTCTCCAGAGATGCCGTCGGTGTTTTCTACAGCCGCTGCCGACTCCGCAATATATATATATATATATATATATATATATATATATATATATATATATATATATATATATATATATAAGTATTATTCGGTCCAGTTAAACCAGAGTTGGGAGTAATTCCATCAGGACAAAAAAAAAAAAAATTCAACAGTGAACATTCAAATTTTCCTGGTAAAGAGCTCAATGTAACTGACATTACAGAACAGTAATTTCTTTAAGAAAAAAACAAGAACCGGTCACATTAGGATTATAAATTTATTTCCATCCTGTTATGGGTTTTTGATATATATTTAAGTCGAAAAGTATTTAGATTTTAAAAAATAGAAATAAAAAGAATTAATTTACAATAATTCCAACCGGCAATAAAATATTTAAAAAAAACCCGGAAGTGGTCTAAATGAGGAGAAAATTCTTCACCCCTCTTCTATCCCCTCCCACCCTTCTTTTCTGTGTCTATCCTGAATTATTTTATCCATAAGATCTGAAGAAGTACTGTTAATTTTTTTTGGTCTTTTTTATTTATGTCAAAAACCCATAACAGGATGGAAATGAATTTATAATCCTAATGTGACTGTTTTTTGTTTTTTTCTTAAAGAATATATATATATATATATATATATATATATATATATATATATATGAAGAGAGAGGGATTGACTTATCAATAGATAATTTTCATTTATAGACCGGCCTGGGGATGGGATGAACATATTGTTTTGGCTCGGTTTCTTTGTTTGAAAGTCATATCAACCTTCGTGCGTTATATACTGCCAAAGTTATCGTTACAGAACTGTAGTGGTACTATTTAATCGGAGCTGGCAGGGATAAGAGGGTTCATGCCTCTCACAAGTGTATTAGTCTGAAGGAGTGCCTAATCCCGTGATTGAACTCGCTTACTATGATATCTCAGTCCAGCACGATAGCCACTACAACAACGGGTCTTTCCCAAGTGAACATATCTACAAAAGCTTAATTTTTGTATATGACTTAAAGCAGAACACAAACTTTTTTTTCGTAAGTTAGACTAGGGCAGAAATTCGTAAGTCATTATTGACTGTCTTGATGCCCATCTTGCTCAAATAGTCTGTGACAAGGATGGAGATGTGGACTGGTGCATTGTCCCGGTGGAAATGCCACTGACCCGATTTGAAAAGTGCTGGCCTCTTCCCTAGGAATCTCTTCCTGAACTCCTTTAAAACCTCAACATTGTAACCCTAACCCTAACCCTTTGGCCAATCAACTCTGGTCTAATGACTTCCTTACTCATCCCACGCCTCTCATCATCCCTCACAGACTCCCTGCTTTCCTTGAATCTCTTATGCCACTCGAAAACTGATACTCCATTCATGCAAGATGGTCGAAAAGCAGTCTGAAGCATTCCATACGTTTATGTGGCATTTTTTCCAAGTTTAAAACACAAATCGACAATATGACGGCATTTTTTTAAAAACTGAGGTTAAAAGGCGTGGAAAAATTGGCCGTGAGTAAAATAAAATATATTTTTTCTAATTTATGCACTGAACTCTCTGCATTATTTGTAAATCTAAGATGGATTAGAAATATTTTATTTTTTCAATTTAATTAATATTTCATCGTATCTTTTTTGTAAGCTGTAGCCTACCAAAAAGGCATACACATGGAACACAGACATCATAATTCTCTTGAATTCAATCCAGTAGCTGTGTCTCCACAGGTCTCGGAATGGATTATATTTAAAATTGTGTCTCCATAAAAACCGTTTCTACCCGACGCAAACGGTATTTCCTAACCCTTCCGCTTCTTCTAGAAAGTGACATAACGTCATATTTTTATGGGTGGAAGCTCTCGTGCCAATGAAGACGTAGATGACAGCAGTGTTAAAGGTTTCGTGGGTACGTCACTTCAATCATCAAGAAACATAACCCATCTCCTTTTAGGTTAAAGGCAGATGCTTCATGAGTGTGGGTAACCGCTTGAAGCCAAATCTTCAATGTAAGGCCGGATCGGAAACAAACTTTGAGGTTTTTAACTTGTTTTCTGATTAAGCGACCAATTGATTCTAACGGCGTATCAACTCATCAAGGATTATTCAAAGCCTTGAGGTTAGAAAATCGAGTTCATTATACGTTCATATTTATATATTTTGTCTTGTATCTTAAGATTTTTTGGCACACGGTTCTATCGAAAACAAATAGATGTATTTGGTTGGTAGGTTGTTTGGGTTTCATGGCGTATCAACCTTTTTAGGTTATTTAACGCCAAATCCATTTTTATGCAAATAATCAGAGATCTCTTTGACCCCATGAGAGGACCTTAACAGGTTATAATACTTCAGGATTGAGTGGACCTGGGAGTAATACCAACGAAAGTGTACTTCACATTCTACTGTTTCCAGAACTGGAACCTCACCATCAGAAGCAGTTTAGTGCCATACTCAGGACATCTACTTTATTGTAGAGTAGGAATGTTATCCATTTGTAGGGAATACAGTCAGCGTATTTTAAACCCTATCGACTTGTAGGCATGTTTCTTGGTTGGCTTCTATTTTAATTGACAACGGTAGCGTTTTTTTAGAATGCTTTCTGCGTAACCCTTTCACAAATTGCTTATTCAAAGAACGACAGAAAATATCAGAGAAAAACATGATTTGATATCTTTGTTTAATCTTTGTAGGTTATTTATTGCCAAACCCATATTTTTGAGAACAGTATCGGAGCTATGTAGTTAACCCATAGTTAGAGGAAATACGGACGGTCACACTTTTCCCATGGATATAAATCTGGACGTGAACATGATAACGCGACTGGAGTTTGAACTTGCTTACTACGATGTCAGAGTCCGGCACGTTAACCATGACACCTCTAAGACACCCTAAAAACGCACACACACGCACGCACGCACACACATTCATATACACACACGCACACAGGTACGCACTAATTGTGATCGAAAATGAATTACAACAATAAATAAATTCTATATAATAAAATCACATAGCACTAATACCCTTGGGAAAGGTATGAATCCAATTATTCTCCCTCCAGGTATGGGTAAATAGTAGGACAGACTGGGTTCTTCAGCCTTGCTGAGGCAACTAGTCTAGGAGAAGGAATAATCTGAATTCAAAACTGTTAAACTCCACCTTAAAATTGACCATGTGTCATATCCTGCCCGAGCGGAGGGGTTGGGTAAATATGACAATAAATAAATTCTATCATTAATTTTGACTTTTTAATCCATGTTTTATTTTTATTAGATGGTATTACAAAAAGGATCAAACATTCCCGTTTTAAAACAGTTGAAATCTCGCGTTATGTAACGTAGTTTTATTATGGTACATTAAAGCATCTACCGAATAAAGTTTCAAGAATTTTTATCGAAGTTAATACCAAGGTATTTAATGATAAAAAAGACTTAGTTACTTCACACAACTGAACCTTTAATTTTTTCCATTCAAGCTTCTGTTTTTGCTATAATATGGTTCATTTATTTTTTATGATTTTGGTACGCGTACATATTTTACGAATTCACTAAATTTCAACTTAGTATTCGAAAGTGACTACAACGATAAGTTTCCAGACTTTTTTCGTATAGGTTTATAAATTGAAGTAGACTCTTGAAAATTCAGCATCTTATTGCTATATATCTTATGAGATGACTGACCAATTTTTATGATTTTAGGTCCAAATGAACAGCGACAGCAGCAATTGGAATACACCCTACTGAAGCCTGATTGTCACAGCTGGTGAATTTCAAAAATGCAATCTGACACTTTTGAAGAACAATATGCAATAAAATTGTTTTAAACTTGGAAAAAAATGATGTCACAGAAGCATATGGAATGCTTCAGACTGCTTTTCGACCATCTCGAATGAATCGAGCATCGATTTTTGAGTGGTATAAGAGATTCAAGGAAGGCAGGGAGTCTGTGAGGGATGATGAGAGGTGTGGGAGGAGTACGGAAGTCAATACACCAGAGTTACAATTCGTTTACAACTCTTTTATTTAATACATACGTATAAAAAAGATTTGGCATTAAATAACCTGCAAGCGTTGATGTGTCGTAAAACACAACTAACCAATCATAATACAGTTAAGTAAATCCAGAAAGGTTAAAGTTCCGAATTAATTAATCCAAATAATAAATCCAACATCAGCAAAATGTTATTTTCCCTGCAAGAGAGGTCACATAGATTTTTTTAATAATTAGAAGATTCATTTTTCCAGAATGCAACGACGGTTGTTATTTATTTCAAATTGGAAGTTATTTATTGTTTATACCCAAGAAAATAATACAGCATAATAATAGCCCAATCAGCTGGGGCTGTAGAATAAACCGACTGGATCTTTGCAGAGGGGTAAGAAACCCCACCAAAGACTGTCCTGGATATGACACTAAACCATCAGATGACAAGGATCCAACCCTGCAGCTTTGGGGAATATGGAGTACCCCTTCATTGCTCGCAGGACGGACCACCCTGACCAAGAGTGGTAGCACCTGATGGGTTCTATCAATTGATCAAATTGAACTGTTTGATATTTAAACTGTGTGCAAATATGATTTATGCAAAACTGAATTGTTAGAAATAGAACCGTTTGTTCATTTAGCAGCGTGTGAACAAATAACTGATGTTTAATTGAATTTCAATATTTGCAACCATTTAAATGCCAGCAAACAAATGAAAAATTTTGAATAGAATTATTTGTGTTAGATATGAATACTTGAAACTCTTTGTGCCTAAATTGAAATATTGGTATAACAGAGCAATACTTGGAACCATTTCACTGCGTGAAAATGAATGAATATTGTTGAATACAATAATTTGTGTTAACTGGTCAGGGAGACCGGGGTTCAATTCCAGGTCGAGTCATACCAGAAACTTTAAAAAATGGTACTTGATACATCCTTGCTTAACACTCAGCATTATAAGATACGTATCAAGGGTAAAGTGAAGTAGCGCCCTTTCCTACACCTTGATGTAATAGCTATTGAAAAGGCAGCCTTTGGGTAGCCCTCGACTACAGTTGCAATAAATGTGACGAGTTTATTTTATGCAAACAAATTAATATAGAATAGAATTAAAAGTGCTAGATAGCAATTAGTGAAACCATTTAATTGCATAGAAACAACAGCAATAGTAGCGTGTAAAAAAATAGCTCTACCTCATTTAAAAATGAAATTCCCTACAAAGTGTGTGCAAACAAATGACTTTGGTTAAATCGTGACTTAAATAGCAATACATGAAACCATTTAACAGAGTGAAAAAATGGTCGCAGGCTCGTTTAAAATAAAATATGTTCGGAGGTGCCTGTGGTTATCGTCGTAGGAATTGGACACGATAATTCGCGTTCAAATCCTGGACGAGACTGATTGCATTTCACATAACACTAATACCCTTGGGAAAGGTATGAATCCAATTATTCTCCCTCCATCTATGGGTAAATAGTTGGTTCTTCAGCCTTGGTGAAGCAACTAGTGTTGGAGAAGGAAAACTCTGAATTCAAACCTGTTAAACTATGCTTAAAAAATTGACCTTGTGTCATATCCTACCCGAGCGGAGGGGTTGGTAAATATAATAAGATATATTCAGATATCATATATTCAATATACATGTATAAAGTGGATTTGGCATTAAATAACCTACAATAGTTGATATGCCTTAAACTCAATCAGACCAAATCTTATATATTTAATATATATCTATAAGGAGGACTTGGTATTAAATAACCTACATTGGTTGAAATACCGTAAACCCCAACCAAACCAAATAATATATATTTAGTATATATGTATAAAGAGGATTTAGCATTAACTAACCTACAATGGTTGAAATGCAAACCAACCAACCAACCAACCAACCAACGACTTACTGAAGTTGTGTTTATCAAGACAAAACTGAGCAATGATTTTTTTTTATAGTTCTCTTGGATTTTCAATATACCTACTCGAGCGTATTTCTATTGGTTGAAACACCTTTGAAATTACCTTTTCCTGTGTTTTTATAGTGTGCAGTCATATTTTTAAAATATTTTAAATGTTCTCAACCCTTACGGTTTCCATGAATTCTTAGTGTTAGTTAGCGACCATAGTCGAGGGTGACCCGAAGGCTCCCTTTTCGATAGCTACTACACCAAGGTGTAGGGGAGGGCGCTACTCCATTCCCTGGATTGCTCCACTTTACCCTTGAACCGTACCTTATAATGCTGAGTGTTAAGCAAGGTGGTGCCAAGTTCCATTTTTAAAGTCTTTGGTATGACTCGACCTGGGATTGAACCCAGGTCTCTCGGGCCATTGGCGAACACTCTAACCGCTGGGCCAAACAAAACAAACAAACAAACAAAAAATAAACATCCTCCTGATGAAAATGGAGGATGCTGCAATCCTGGTACCCCCACCAAAAATCGTTCAAAAAGTTTTGAGGGTGGTTTCATTTATCTATTTTTCTTTTAAATTGGCACATGCTCATCGAACCGTTATGTAAACTTCTTGACTCCACAACAAATATATTATTTGCCAAGACAGAAATAAAACTTGAATATTCTTAGTCCACTTGGAATTCAACACATTTATTCCTGAGGGTTTTACATTGCTCAAAATACCTCTGAGATTTCGTTAAATGTCCTCCAGGTCCTCAAACCTTGTTCTGAAGATGAATTTAAACTTTTATGAGTCAGGAAAAAGCGCAGTCCGCAGAGCATGCAGGAACTACGAAATTGTTTGGCTAACTGTTGTTCTACAGTAAGGTTTCTTTATAATTCTATCCACTATGGATGCTCCGTATTTGTGGCCTTACACCAAACTAAGCGATTCTGATTATCTATCTTTTCAAAATTTCTTTAAATATATCTATACATCTTTGTTTAATTCTGTATATATAACAATAGTGCTATAAATATGTTTTAAATTAAATTTTAAATATCAAATTCTAAAAATTAAAATATCAGTTTTGATATATATATATATATATATATATATATATATATATATATATATATATATATATATTGTTTCATAATAGTTCAAAATTTATAACAGTCAGGGTGAAATAAAAAAAGTTGATCGGTTTTTATCTAAAGTGGCTAAAATTCCAAATTTACGGCGCATTCAGAAACAATCAAATGTACATGAAAATATATTCGAAAAAATATACCAGAATGGAAACACAATTTCATGGATGTGGATGTAGAATAACATTTCCACTAGTAATTGGAGAATAGTCTGGTACAAGGCCAATAAAATTGGTTGGAAAATCATTGATGATGGAAATATCTACCCAAGTAATAGTCAGAAAGTTAAGTTTGCAAATTATTTATCTTCGGGCACACTCGACTCTATGTAAATTCTTTTCATTCCCTTATAACCAAACCACACACACACACACACACACACACACACATATATATATATATATATATATATATATACGAGGATCATTAAATAAGTTTCCGGACTTTTTCGTATGGCCAATTTTATTGATAGTACACACATGAAACTCTAGTTCCCTTCGAAGTAATCTCTCCCGGCTGCAATGCACTGGTTGTACGGTTCTAACAACTTCTGAAACGCCCCATGAAAGTCCTCTTGTGTGCGTTTATCAATGACCATCGTCATAGCCTATTTCATCTCAATTGTCTGATAACGACAGCCTCTGAGCTTAGGGAATAAACAAAAGTTACAGGGAACAAGGACTGGACTATAGGGAGGGTGAGGAACTGTCTTGATGCCCATCTTGCTCATCTTATTAGATAGATTATAGCCTACGTAAGAAACTGACAGTCTCCAAGCACTGTTATCTATCTCAATCTCTCTCTCTCTCTTTCTCTCTCTCTCTCTTTCACTATATATATATATATATATATATATGAGATAGATAGATATATAGATTGATAGATAGATAGAGTGTATAAAAAGAAAGAAAAGGAAGAGATCTACAGAGAGTTAGAAAGTGAGTGTGATAGAGACACGAGACTAGAAATTAGTTGTCTAAATTTCTGAGACGAAGCTTGCTGATTTTTATCATTAAGGGTTTTCGGACTATTTTCTTCATCTTTATTGTTATTTCCACATCGTTTCGGCCGATATGTCCTCCGGCCTTCTTCGGATGTTTGTCGAAATCGGGAACCTTCACTTCGAGCTACGTCCTTTATTGAACACGTAGCATAACAGTTATAGGCTTTGTTTCCCTAAGCTTCTAAGGAGACAATCATCTGGAGGTTGTAGGTTCAACCCTGACTGTAGGCGAGTAACAATACAGGAATAATTAACACTTGTACCCGTTTATGGCTAACGGAATTAGAACAGACGACCCTCGTGGACTCAATAAAGGACGTAGTTCGAAGTTCCGTGAAGGTTCCCGAGTTCGATAAACACCCGAAGAAGCCCGGTGGAGATATCGGCCGAAACGTTTAGAAATAGCAATGATGATTAAGACAATAGTCCGAAACCCTTCATGATAAGAAACGAGACTAGTCAATCTGAAAACGAAAAGACTACCTAGGTGAGATAGCTAGGGGAAAAGGGGTTCATGCCTTTCCTAAGTTTATCAGTTTCTAAGTGAACATAACAGAACGACTGGGATTGGAAGTCTCTTAATATGATATGACAGTCCAACACGTCAGCCATAACAACACAGGAAACCTTCCCCCATATTTATTTCCTGAGATGCATTATTTTCTTGTTTTGTAAGTAATACTAGATTTCTGCATATATTTTCAAACAGATTTCAGATCCAATTCGAAACTCTTATATATATATATTGTCATCCACAGACAGACTGTTTCATAGTATCACAACTCTTCAGTGTAGCTACATACGTAGGACGCTTGAAGCTGGGATCGAAACCCACCCATCTTTACGTTAGACTTAATATCACACCACTCGGCAAACAAGTGTACCACGTCAGCTCGGGAATTATAGGGTATTATGGAGCAACAGCAGCAGATTTAAGGGCTCAAACCCTGAACGAGACTGTTTGCCTTTCCTATATGGGAAGTGTGTGAAGCCAATTGTCCTGGTTCCACCTTTGGGTAAATTGTAGAGCAGGTTCAGTTCTTCAAAATTAGTATGGCAACCGGTCTAGGAGAAGGATAACTCTAAATTCAAAGCTGTCAAACATGTTAAAATTGACCTTGGGGATCCTGCTTGTAAGTGGGATATATATATATATATATATATATATATATATATATATATCCAGTAGATGTCCAAAAACTATAGGTACGAAATATTCGTATGATGGATTTCATTTAAATCTATGTGAGTGCTCAATGAATGGCTATTATTATATGTGTCTTCCAGGATGTATATAAGAAAACTCACATACAGTGCGCAACTAATATAGATGGTAGATGAATGAAATGGGCTTTTAAGCATATATATATATATATAAGTAAAAGAAAAGTTGGCGCCCGTAGTCTAGGGTGACTCGAAGTCTCCCTTTTCGATAGCTGCTACACCAAGATGTAGGGGAGGGCGCTACTCCTTTCCTTGGATTGCTCCACTTTACCCTTGATCCATACTTTATAGTGCTGAGAGTTAAAAAAAGACGGCATCAAGTACCATTTTTTAAGTCTTTGGTATGACTCGACCAGGGATTGAACCCACGTCCCCGGGCCATTGGCGAACACTCTAACCATTTTGCGAATATTATTTTAGGATCAGACATTAAATTATATATTAACATCTCAATGAATGTGGGTTTTTTTAACATAATAAAAGCAAAAAATAAAAAGTGAATAATTTAAAGCCATACCCTTAAACGAGGTATATTACTCATGAATATATAAATAAATAAATACAACCTTTGAATACCTTGCTTTTTCATATTCTACATTTGCCAACACACTCAGACGCACACTCAGGCAGACGCACACCCAGACACACACACACACACACACAAACACATATATATATTCATATAATTACTCAAACACACATATATATATATACGCGCACACACACACACACATATATATATATATATATATATATATATGCGTGTACGTATGCGTACATCTAACGTATGGAAATATGAAAGTTTTGGTTAATTTCTCGCAGTTTCTTAAGAAAATCTCACACAATTTTTCCTCTAATGATGGCCTCATATCGAAATTATTTGAAAAAGATTACAAAATAATTATAGAAATAAATATTTCTCGCTTGTCTTATCACTTCAGATCACCTTAACCTCCTACCACATTTCTTGACATCTGTATCCGCATACACTCCCACATTTTACAAAAGCACGCATGCGCGTGCACACACACACACACACACACACACACACACACACATTAATGGTTATATATTTTCAAAATATGAATTAAATATATCTACTGTCGGTAGAATTGAACAAGTTAGTAACAACCTTTTTACACGAAAATGAAAGTTGCACTTCATTCAAACTTACTTCCAAACAACTTATTTTTGCTTAAGCTCTTGATCTGTGATGTTTGTTTGTTTGTTTGTTTTAATGAAAAAGTATGAAAAATTTACGTCGTAAAAATTAAATCGAAAAACTTATTTTAAATAAAAAAAAATGTCTGTTTTTGTAAGACGATCAAGGGAAGTAATCTCTAATCCATCTTCATTTTATTTTCTAATTCAAATAATTTGAAAAATGATGAATATGAAAAAAAAAAAAGAATAAAAAGTTTAATTTTGAGGTTTTGTAGAAATAATGATAATTTTTTTTTGAAAAATAAAATAAGTTTGAGGGTATTGAATTAGTTAAAAATCGGAAAAAGAAAAAAGAAAAATATAGAAAATTGAATAATTTTCTCCCTTTTTTTCCTTTCAATTTCAATATTCAGATTGTATGAAAAAAATTTAGAAAAAAAAATACCTACTTGTTCTAATTTCTATTTGAACAAACGATAATTGTTTTTGTAAGTGATTTTTACCTCTGAATTTTAGAAATGTGTTTCTTTTAATTAGAATAAGTTAATTAAATCAAATTAAATTAATATTCTTTACTATATTTCAAAAATTGTCTGCATAATGAATCAAGGAGGCAACAAAAAGTAAAATCGCATCACTATTTGAAAAAACTTTTTAAACTGCTTCTTTTAATTTGGATCCTATACCGATTCAAAATCCAAACGTGCCCATTGCAATCTTAGACAATAAATGAAAGTTTTTCGGATGTGTTTGTTTCCAAATACTCATGACAATCATTTTCTGAAAGACAATTCACAAAATAGATAAATTTATCTATCTATCTATCTATCTATCTATCTATCAAGGAGTGTATATGTGTGCATGCGTGGAAATGTGACAGAGAGAGAGAGAGAGAGAGAGAGAGAGAGAGAGAGAGAGAGTGTGTGTGTGTGTGTGTGCAGGTATATTTGAATACTCCACATAGATAGATAGATAGATAGATAGATAGATCGAAAGATAACTGTACACAGTCATATACAAACAGTATGCATATGCTATTGAGATAATCATAAGTAAGGCTGACTTGAAATAAGCTTTCTTTCAATATATATATATATATATATATATGTATATATATATATATATATGTGTGTGTGTGTGTGTGTGTGTGTGTGTGTGTGTGTGTGTGTGTGTGTGTGTGTGTGCATATATATATATATATTTGGTAGTGTGTATTTAGAGGGAAGTCTGCGTACTCTCGATAAAGAGATGAATGTGAGTGACGATATACAAACCGTACATATTGTGCAATTAAGTTAATCCTTATCATGGCCATCATAAAGAGAATATTTTCCACATAGAGGTTGGGAATATATATATATATATATATATATATATATATATATATATATATATATATATATATATATCTTCTCTACCACTCTCTCTCTATATATATATACATATATATATATACATATGTTAATTGTTCTTACGAATGTGTGAGTGCCAGCGTGAATAAACTCCATTTTATTTGTTGAAGTATTCATTCAAATATATCTACAAAAAAATTGATTGATTCAAACAGAAGATGCCTCTAATTACACGAGCCAGAGATGTTTTCAAGGTCGAATATATGATGGCTGATTTTAAGGCACCTTTTTACGCTGAATCCAAAAATCGTGCACATTTTTTTCTAACCAGGCGAAATTTTGAAGATACAAGCTCTTACTTGAAATGTATAGAACAGTATTATAACTCTATTTATCAACAGCAAATGCATGTATTATTATTATTCATTCATTGAGAGTTTTTCACATCAGTTTTAGTTGATGGTTTTTCACTGGAGTCTGAGTGATAACAACTCTCCTCAAGTTTCCAGGACTCTTCTCAGTGTTCTGGCCGTTCTCAATAATGCTGTAGTTTGGATGGTCTCCACTCGTCCTCCAACCTCCAAGTCCTCCAGTCTCTTTTAATAATTCTTTAATTACAGTACCCAAAGCACCGAACACGACTGATACAATTGTCACCTTCATTATCTATATCATGTTTATTGTTGTTATTGTAATTTAATTTATGAAGCTATTTGCTTCGATGTGACACAAGGCCGATTGAATGGTGCACCCAATGAGTCTCGAACTCACTCTTGCAGGTTTGCTTGCTAACCATTACACTACCCGAGGTGCCCTTGATGTTGTTATTATTACCATTTATTGAAATCATATTTATAAAATAATTAGAAAATGTTTTTGATATAACAGAAATTCTAATCACCAATACTCTCTCTCTCTCTCTCTCTCTCTCTCTCTCTCTATATATATATATATATATATATATATATATATATATAAATGTAACGTCGCTAGAAAAAGTGTATTATTGTTTAATGATGTCCGATCAGTTACTTCGCTTAGCAAAATGAGGTAACACTGAGAGAATGATAAGGAATTGTTATTGTTGATATTTAAATTACCATTCAAATAAATTATATTTATAAAATCATTTAAAAATGCCTTTGACATAACAGCAATTCTAATCATCAACATTACATATATATATATATATATATATAAATGTATATGAAATTACCGTTGCTCAAAAAGATCGTTTGTAGTTTTATAAATTCCGATCAGTTATTTCGCTTAGCGAAATGAGGTAACACAGTGAGAATGGCAAGGAATTAATGATAATTGCATAATCTTGATTAAGAAAACTGATTTAATTTAAAAGGTTGTTCGCTTCGCTGCACAGAATCATGTGATCATGGCAAACAAAAAAATCGCTTCCATTTCTGAGGTGTACAAGCTCAAATATTTATGATTAATCGTATAAAACACTAAAATAAATCGATAAGTGTTAATGCTATTATATATATATATATTTATATATATATATATGTCTGTGTGTGTGTGTGTGTGTGTGTGTGTAAAGAGTAAGTTCGCAAGTTAGATTAACTGATCAGTCACTAAGGTAGTCTGTTCGTCTTTGGATATTCTAGTCCCGTGATTCTATCACACCCACTTACTTTCTAACACTTTAAGGTCTCTTCTTTCTTTCTTTCTTTCTTTCTTTCTTTCTTTCTTTCTTTCGTTTCACACTTCTATCAATCCCATATATATATATATATATATTGAGAGAGAGAGAGAGAGAGAGAGAGAGAGAGAGAGAGAGAGAGAGAGAGAGTCAGCAGTGCTCGATGACTGTTCCTGGCCTATGTGATAATCAGGTAAATACAATATATATATATATTGTCTTTTTTGAGAATTGCGTTGAGGAGAAACTAACTGACATTAAGCGATCTTGACTTCAGAGTAAAGCTGTCCAAACTTTGATATATACGATTTTCACCGATATTTAGCACTCTTTGTTTGTAAATATAGCAAATTCTGCTTTGATCAATTCTTGGAAGCAGCACCCCACAATATAACGTTTGTGTGGCCACATGTCTCCTATCAATATAGATAAAAAAAATCCTTTCGTGTGACTTGTGCAAACAATGTTTTCGGTTTAGAAATGTTGATAAGTGTGTATCGAATACTTAATTTTGGTACGTTCTACATACGACACTAAACTATATTCGACAGCGAGTCTCTGGTTCTAGTGCACAGTAGAATGTAGTGTCACTCGTTCGCTAAGATTACTTCAATGTTTTCTTTATCTTTGAATGGTAGCACCTGTTAGGGACACAATAATGGGTTAAATATATCTGTTTTACATAATTTTCGAACATGATTTTGAGCAACTACTAATCAATTGATTCTGAAAACATTGATACTGAAACCAAGCATAAAGTATTTACCCATTGAAAATGACTGTGAAGATACATTTGTGTATCGTATAATATTAAACCTTATCGTTGTTCAACAGGATTTAGCGAAAAATTAGCCAAGTCGGCTGGGGCTGTAGAATACACCGACGGCACCTCAGCAGAGAGGTATGACCCCCTAATGAGTGTCCTGATTTGACACTTAGCAATCTGATGATGATGTTCTTGTGATGCTGGAGCTTTGGGGAATGCGGTACACCCGTTCATTGGCATTGTCGTCAGGTCCATTCTGGCCTGGAATGGTAGCACCTGGTAGGGCCCTATTTATGGGTTACAGAGAACTAACTGCATGCTTATGCTAAACTGAATTGTTTGAAATGGAACTGTTTTTGACATTGAAACTCTACTTACACTTAACTGAATTGGTTAATATACAACTGTTTAGACATTTAACTCTGTGTAAACAAAATCTGTACTTACACTAAACTGAATTAGCTGAATTAGATTAGAACTGTTTGACTAAACTGAAAAGTTTGAAATAGAAACGTTTTTGACAATTAAACTGTGTACTCATGCTCAACTAAATTGTTTGAAATAGAACTGATTATTTACATAAAAAGGGATTTTGCCTACACAGGTTGATATGCCATATAACCCAACCAACCAACCAATCATCAGCGTAAAGTATCTATCAATATTTATCATGCCGCAAAACCAACAAATCATTTTCATTTTCCCCAGTCGGCTGGAGCTTTAGAATTCACTGAATACATCTCTGCAGTAAGTACCTTACTGCAGAGATGTATTCAGTGAATACCACAAACGAACATGCTCGATATGACTTTTTACCATCTGGTTGAGATTTGGGGAATATGGAGTACCTCTTCATTGCAATTGCTGTCAGGTTCACTATGGCCCGGAGTGGTAGCACCTGATATATTCCTATCTCTGCGTCAAATAGAACAGTGTGTAAACAAATCACTGATGTTAAATTGTGGCAGTTATATACCAATACTTGAAACCATTTAACTGTGTGCAAAAAAGAGCACAGGTTCGTTTAAGAATTTTATCTACAAAATGTGTTAACAAATCATTCATATATTTGATATATATGGATTAAGAAGATTCAGCATTGAATAACCTACAAAGGTTGATATGCCATAAAACCCAGCCCAAACGAACCAGTTTCATATACAGGCGTGGAATGTCATATTTATGGATAAGACATTGCCCTAGTTATTTTCTAAGATTTACTTAGTTGTGGCACAAGGCTGGATGAATAGGGCAAGGCTTTGGGGCTCGAACTCACCTGAAAAGGTTTACTTATTTAGTTTGTTAACCACTGCACCACTAGATGTGCCTTGATAAGATATTGTTATTAGACTTCGGTAAAGACCAATTTTTGAAAACAGGAGACTCATATTAAATCATGTTCGAAACTGGGCAGTCTTTGAGATGTTCCTGTATATTTGTGGTTTGATAAGTTGAAAAAACAGTTGCAACCGTCGAGAAAAGAAGCGGCCATGATTTATCGATGTGAGAATGGAAGTACGATCGGAGAGAATAGCCTCTTTGAATCCATTGTTGTTGTTTTTATAGCAATGATCTTATATGTTAGCAGTAAGCTTATTCAAAATGACAAAAATATATAAATAAATAAATACAATGAATAAATAAATAAATATAAATAGAAAATCAAAAAAAAAGAATAAAACAAAAATAAAGAAAACAAAAAACAATGAAAAAGTTCTATGAAAGAGATTTCAGAATAATAAGGACGGGTTGCCTTTTCTTGGCCACCATCATCGTCATTGAACAATTATGTTTGAAGGAGCCCTGAAAATTTCTAATAGTTGGCTGGAGGTATATGATGGCTATTTTTGAGAAGAAAAGGTTTAATCATCGCCAGAGGAATATGAAAAAGTTAAAATCGCTGCTGCAGTTGACATGATTGCGTTTTTACACACACACATATACAAACACGCACACACACATATATACGCACATTTCTATGACACTAGCATAAGACATCTTTCAACCGACAAATGTATTCATATATATATATAAATAAATGTTTTAATAATATTAATAATGATTCTGATAAGAGTCCTAGAGACTTGTGGAGACATGTCACTCAAACTCCAGTGAGAAACCATCAGCTGACGCTGGTGTGAAAAACTCTCAAAAGAGAACAAATTATAATACCATCAGCTAACGCTGATGTGAAAAACTATCAAGGAGTAATATATATATATATATATATATATATATATATATATTTAAAATCATACATGTTGACTGCGTAAGACATTTTAATCTTATTGTTAATATTACTCATTAGAGTTTTTCACGTCAGCGTTGGCTGATTGTCTTTCACTGGAGATTGAGTGACAGGAAGTCTCCTCAAGTCACCTACATGTTCCATAATTTTTTCAATTCTCTGAAAAGGTTGCGGTACTTATCCTTCTTTTCGCATTCTTTCAGTTTTATTCTGTGGTCAGCCGGGACAGCAAAGTCCACAATTTTGCAAGTTCTCTTTTTTTTTGTGGATTACCATAAAGTTACTCTTTGGAGAGTTTTTTTTACACTAGCGTTAGCCGATGGTTTCTCACTGGAGTTTGAGGACCAGCAAGTCTCTTCAAGTCTCCAAGTTTCTTCGAATTATTCTGGCCGATCTAAATAATGCCGTTGACTAGGTAGTCTCTACTCGTCTTCTTATTTTCAAATATTCCAGTCCCTCAATATCTGTCTATATTTCTGAGATGAAGTATTTTTTACATTATTTACATTTTTCGGACTATTGTCCTCATCCTTGTCGCCATGTTTATCACAACCTCTCGGTCGTTGTACGCTTCGGCCTTCTTCAGGTGGTTGGAATGTCGAACTTAACCTTTTATTTCGCTTACCGGAGTAGACTGTTCTAGTTCCACGAGCCATGTTTAATGGATGTCAGTTATCAGTTATCTCCTGTTAATTTCCCCTCTGAAAGTTCTCAACTGTCTTCACCGGGTATTGAACTCCCACTCCTTGGGTATGCCACTGGATCTAACCAATGCCTTTATCCACTGTACAATGTGTCCCTTTACTAAACTTTGGGGGATTGTTCCAAGTGATTTAATAACAATTAATATCAACGTCATCTTCATGTTCCATAGATCTTTTTTTGTTCCTTACAAAGTTCTGATAGGTATAGCTCTTTTCACTTTTCTTTAAATGTTACCATGTGGTCTGCCGAGATAGGAAAGCACCCTATTCAGAATGATCTATTTTTGGCTGATTATCACAAGGTCGTCTTGCCGAGATTTATTATTATTATTATTATTATTATTATTATTATTATTATTATTATTATTTACTCATTAGAGTTTTTCACATCAGCGTTAGCTGATGGTCTTTCACTGGAGTGACAGCAAGTCTCCTCAAGTCTCCAGGACTCTTCTTGGTATTCTGGTCGTTCTCAATGGTGCTGCCGTTTGGATTAACTCCACTCGTCCACCAACTTCCAAGTCATCCAGGCCCTTTAATAATCCTTTAGTTACTATACCAAAAGCACCATATATAATATATGGTATATAATTATCATTATTAACTTTTTTTACTTTGTTAGTTCCTTCATTTAAAATTTTAGTTAAAAATATCAGTCCTTCGGATCGTTACTTTTCAGGTAAAAGTTTGTTTTCAATTTCAATTTCAAATGTATATATATATATATATATATATATATATATAATATATATATATATATATAAATGCCGCCGATAACAATTTCCGAAAAGAGCCGTTAGCTTCAAAACACTTGCTTTTGTGAATGATTTTTGTCTGAATTTTGCGTATATTTTCTTTTGAATAGAATAAAATCATTTCCTTTTTAATCTTTATAAAATCAATTGCATGATTAATCAAGGAGGCTAAAAAAGGTCATATTAAGTTGATACTCTGAAAACTTGTCCAAATAGTGAGTTAATTCTGAATCCCAGGCAAAAATCCTTTCTACTTCCCTGCAATCTTAAACAATAATTAACACCTCGCACTTGTTTCTAAACCCATACATACATACATACATACATACATACATACATACATATGTGTGTGTGAGAGTGTATGTAGATAGATAAATTAGTAGTAGGAAAGTATAGAGAGAAAGAGAAGGAGCGATTATTTTATAATGTTTTTATATTATATGTTCATGTCCAACTACTAACATACACCAAACATACACGTTTATAAGTTGCAAAAAACAATGCGTTATATCTGTCTATCCATCTGTCTCTCGGAGTGTTCTGTGTCTCTCTGTATCTGTCTATCTGTCTGTCTGTCTGTCTGTCTCTCAATGTATATGTATATATATTATCATATATAATTACATCCATGTCCATATATGAATGCACATATGCACGCACGCATATATACTTAGATATTATCATCAATGAAACTTTCAAATAAAAGATTTAAACACATTTAACAAGAAATTTGGGATATCACATGTTTCTGAAAAATGTTCTCATCCGAAGGTTACAAATAAATACTTGAAATCATTATCAATAAGTTAGATATCTCTATATACGTATTTAAGTTTAACATACTAATTCATAAGAAAGGCAAAATAACACATATTCATACGTTAAGAATTATTAATTTTTTATAAAAAGATTCTCCTTTGAGAGTTTCTCACATCACCGTTAACTGATGGTTTTTCACTAATTGTAGTCTGAATGGGCTCGATTTCTCCTCATCCAGGATTCCTGTCCTTTTATCAATCCTTTGAAAATCCTTCCAAGTTCACCAATTACAATTGGTATCCCAGTCACCTTCATGTTTCATAGCTAAGAAAGAACGCGTGCATATATCCTGAGTGTATGTAAGATGACGTTATACTTTCAGCCATATATAATAAATCATGAAAAATTCGTTTCTATATATATATATATATATATATATATGTATATGTATATATATATATATATACACACACACACATATCTACATATATATATAATGTATATATATATATACTACACACACACACCATATATATGACACACACATATATATACATATATATATATACTCACACACACACATATAGTATACATATACATATATATGTATATATATTCATACACATACACACACACATATATATATAAATATATATATATGTATACATATATATGCACACACACACATATATATATATGCATATATATACACACACATATATATACAGATATAATATATATATATATATGTATACACACACACACACATCTCACTATATATAGTATATATATATATATATATATACACACATTATATATACACACATATATTATATATATACTGCACAATTTATCTCCCTTTTTCTCCCTTGCTATATATATATATATATATTATCTGTGTGTGTGTGTGTGTGTGTGTGTTGTCAGGACACCACACACACTCCACCCCCCAACACACATATATATGATCATATATGGTTATACGCGTAAATTAATCTCTCTTTCTGCCTCTCTTTGGAGATGTATATATGTGTGTTTGTATGTATATATGCATATCTTGGCCTCATGAGTAGTGTTAGCCAATGGCCCGGGAGACCAGGGTTCTATCTGAGGTCGAGTTATACCAAAGACTTAAAAAATGGTACTTGACGCCGCCTTGTCTAGTACAGCATTATAAGGTGAAGATCAAGGGTAAACTAGAGTAGCACTCTCCCTTGCATCTGCATGTAGTAGCTATTGAAAAGGGAGCCTTCGGGTCACCCTCGACAAAGGTCACCAAATTTAATTTTACTAATATATATATATATATATATATTTTATAAAGAAAAAACAACACACCGGTCACATTAGGTTTATAAATTTATTTCCATCCTGTTATGTGTTTTTGAAAAATCAAAAAGCACGAAAAAAAATTGACAGGACTTAAGATCCGAAGAAGTCCTGTTAAATTTTTTTTCGAGTTTTTTTATTTTTCAAAAACACATAACAGGATGGAAATAAATCTATAATCCTAATGTGACCGGTTTGTTGTTTTTTCTTTATGAAATTCTTGCTCTGTAATGTCTGTTAGATTTAGCTCTTTACCAGGAAAATTTAAATATTCACTCTTGAATAGTTTTCTTGTCCTGATGGAATTACTCCCAACTCCGGTTTAACTGGACCAAATAATATATATATATATATATATATATATATATATATATATATTATGAAAGTGTTGGTCGCCAGTAAATCATTATATATATCTAATATATATTTATTTATTATCGTTATTTATATATATATTTATATATATAATTACACACACAAACACACGCATATATATATATATATATATATATATATATATGTGTGTGTGTCTAAATACACTCACAGAGACACACACAAACACAAACATATATATATATATATATATATATATATATATGTGTGTGTGTATGTGAGTATGAAATTTGATGTAAGTATTCCATAAATATTTAAAAAGTAGAGAATTTATTTGATTATATTGAAATGTTCTAGAAACAAATTTGTGGACGTAGAAGGAGTATTTGGTCACATTGTATGCATCTTCATGTGTGAATTCATCAACTCCTTCATAGGAGTATGAAGTGACACAAGGTCAATTTTTATGCAGTTTAACAGGTTTAAATTCAAATTTTTCATTCTCTTACAGTGGCTTCCTATCTGCTTTGTTATTTTGCAAATAGCTGGAGGGAGAATAGGAAGATTCATACCTTTTCCAAGGGTATTAGCACTATGCAAAATGCAAACACACATACATACATATTTATATATAGGGGTATCATTCGGTCCCGTGAAACCGGAAATGGGAGTAATTCCATCAGGACAAAAAAAAAAAAGAAAAAAAAAACAGTGAATATTTAAATTTTCTTGGTAAAGTGCTCAATGTAACTGACATTACAGAGCAATAATTTCTTTAAGAAAAAAAAACGGTCACATTTGGATTATAAATTTATTTCTATCCTGTAATGTGTTTTTAATATAAATCAAAAACACAGAAAAAATTAACAGGACTTCTTCAGATCTTATGGATAATATAGATAGATATATAGATAGATAGATAGACACATATATATATACAGATAGATAAATACACACACACATACACCACA
>OY757914.1:99783341-99803341 GCA_963585895.1 Sepioteuthis lessoniana
GTAAATAGTAGGACAGACTAGGTTCTTCAGCCTTAGTGAGGCAACTAGTCTAGGAGAAGGAAAACTCTGAATTCAAACCTGTTAAAATCCGCTTAAAAATTGACCGTGAGTCATATCCTGCCCTGGCGGAGGGGTTGATAAATATGATATGATATAAGTAAAAAAAGACGGTTACTGTAGTCCTGGGCGACCAGAAGGCTCCCTTTTCAATAGCTACAACACCGAAGTGTAGGGGAGGGTGCAACTCCTTTCCATGGATTGCGCCACTTACCCTTGATACGTACCTTATATTGCTGAGTGTTAAGCAAGGAGGTATCAAGTACCATTTTAAAAGTTTGGCAAACACTCTACCCACCACAACAATGAGCCGGTTACATATAAACATGTATAGTTTCAAGTATTATTATCTAATTCTAAATACGAATACACTGTTGTCTTGCTTCAAGGATTCCTGACAACTAAAAATATTTTTACATAGTTTCATATATTTCTATGTAATGCTAATGAATTATCAACAGCTCAATTTGACCATAGATTGGAACAAAGCAGGTGCTACCATTCGAGGTTAAAAAGGAACAGAGAGAAATGACAATGAAGTAGTGAATGTATCTTACCACGCAATTGCTCCAGAATTAGAACTTCTATACCTGATGCAGTTTAGTAGTAATCGTAGTAATTTACTAAGCTTTTTTACTTAAATGTGACACAAGGCCGAATAAATGGGGCACCTAATGACTCTTGAACTCACGAAGGTTTGCTAATCATTTAACTACTCGAATCGCCCCAACTGATGCAGTTTAGTGACAAACCCAGCACAAGTGAGAAAGTGGGATATATATATATATGTGTGTGTGTGTGTGTGTGTGTGTGTGTGTGTGTGCATGTGTGTGAGTGGGTGTGTGTGAGGGGGGTGTATGAGTATGTGAGTGTGGTGGGTGGGATCTGTTTGTGTGTGTAAAATAAAACTGATAGATTGAAATATGAACTGTGATCAATAAAAAGACAAAGAGAGAGAAACACACACACACACACACACACACACACACACACACACATGTATATATATATATATATAGAGAGAGAGAGAGAGAGACAGACAGAAACAGAGACATTGAGAAAGAGAGAGAGAGAAAAAAAAAGAAAGAAAGATAGATAGATTAAAAGATGAAACTGAAACTTTGATAAAGAGAAAGTGAAAGTTAAACCGATAGATTTAAATATTTACTGTGATAGATAGATAGATAGAACGAGAGAGAATTGAAGAATAAAAAAGAGACAGAAATGGATTGATGTATTTCGAAATAAGGAAACGTGTAGATATAAATAGATAGCTTGATAGATAGAGAGGTATTGCATTAACCATAGAATTGGTGTTGATGGTGATGGTTTTGAGGTCTTTGAAAATGATGACGACGGCCATGATGGCGTCCATAATGGCGGAAAATGCAAGCAGATTTAGCCTCCATTACCCAGAGGTATTTCATTGGCTGTTTCAAATATGTTACGTCATTCTATACGGGCGTCATCATGAACATTATGCTAGTTCTTTGTCTTCTTGACTCAGTAAGTAATTTGCGTACGTGCAGGTGTGTGAGTGCTTGTGTTTATGTGTGTGTATGAGGTAATGGTAATGGTAGGAGGGTTAAAACCAACTGAGAGTTGGTATACGTGCAATTTGGTAAGCGTATGCTTCACGTGTAAATAACCCTGTGTACTAATCTTAGTCTAACCTACTCAGCTTATTCGTAACGATGTATGCTGTAGTCTGTTCAGTTCTTTGTCTGTCCATATTTATTTAGATCCGTCTCAATCATTTCATCATCAAATCATTTTTGTTTTATATCATTCATATTTCGCTATCTAGCTAATATCTCAATGCATTCATGTCTTTCTTTCTTTCTTTCTTTTTTTCTTTCTTTCTTTCCTACTTTCTTTCTTTCTTTCTTTCTTTCATGTCTGTGATTCTATCTATCTATCTATCTATCTATCTGTCTATTTCAGTCTCTTCATGTTTCTGATTCTTTCTTTCTTTCTTCCTTTCTTTCTTTCTGTCTTTCTTTATTTATTTATTCATTTATTTATTTATCTATTTAATTATTTATTCATTTCATATCTATAATTTTTCCTTTCTTTCTCTCTTTCTTTCTTTCTTTCTACTTCAGCACATTAATTCATTTCTTTCTTTCTTTCTTTCTTTCTTTGTCTTTTATGATCTATCTATCTATCTATCTATCTATCAAATTAATTGGTTAGTTACTCAATGTATTTCAGAGCATCAACGATTAATCTTTTGTCCCTAAATCGCTAAAAACTTACATTTCAAGTTTTAATTTCGAAGTTTTCTCATTTCTTCGATTAATCTTTACTAAAGCACCATAGAAAATCAGTGCTGAAATATCGAATTATCACTTAATACGGCAATTTCAACTGAAAATGTTAGGGTTCCTATATGTCATGAAATTATGTGGTTTATCATGTATATATATATATATATATATATATATATATATATATATATATATATATATATATATATATATTAATATTTGTTATACATCTGTTCATTCATGACTATGCCATCTGCATTTCCGAACATTTATCTTACCAAAATGTACAGACTATGAAATATCACTCTCTCTCTCACTCTCTCTCTCACTCTCTCTCTCTCTCTTATATATATATATATATATATATATCTTTCGCTTAGTGTACTTTTTATTTCTATGTCACCTCACTTTCTCTTTTTTGATTTCTCTGTCATTTTCTGTCACAATCTCTGTCTAGCCCTTTCTCTCTCTGATTCTGACTTACTTTCTCTGTCTGTCTCTGTCTGCTGGTCTATATATATACATATATCTCCATATATATATTACAGTTTCTCACATTTTCTTGATATGACACTAAACTGCATCAGGTGATAAATGTGTCGTTCTGGAAATATAGGGTGGTGAGGATAGACTCATCACTTCGGTGCCATTAATCCCACTCCTTTCTGACCCACAACAGTTTTACCAGTTACGGCCCCATCAAATAATTCCGCTGAGTATTTTGGCTGATTTGTTTAATGGCATATCAACCGTCGTAGGCTATTTAATGCTAAAGCCATCCTTCCAGAAGAACAGTAGTGGTTCTATTTAACCCATAGCTGGGAGGATAAGAGGGTTCATACCTTTCCCAATGGTATTTGTCCGAAAGTGAACATAATAGCGCGACTGGAGTTCGAACTCGCTTACTACGATTCCACAGTACATCACTTTAACCATCACACCAAGAAGAAGCCTATGTCTTTATCGATTTCATCCTGTTTTGAATCATTAAACCTACCTGTAATTAGTGATCCATGTTCGAAATTTCACTTTAATGTTTTTAAATCGAGCGGCTAGTATTTGTACCACTTTCTAGATGTACCAGTCCATTTGGCTGGGACAGTAAATTATGCCGACTACATCTCTGCTGATGAGTACGACCCTCCCAAAACGATTGTCCTGGATAAGACACTAAATTGCATTTATTAGTGATGCTCCAGACCTGGAAGTTTAGGGAATGTAAAGTTTCCCTTTATTTCCATTACTCGCAGGTCCCCTCCCACTCGAGTTGGAATTCCTGGTCTATGAGTGAAATAGCACTGTTTAATAATTTACTACACTGGAAACGAAACAAATGATTAAAATTAAATTGAATTATTATTGCTAGATGGCAATACCTGGTATCATTTAACGGCGTGCAAATAAAACTGTAGGTCTTAGATAGCAATACTTGAAATCATTTAACTGTGTGCAAATAAAACGTTAATGTTTGATCACAATACTTGAAATCCTTTAAAAGTGTGCAAGTAAATGTGTCCTGGCACGTTTAAAAATCATATATCTAAGATATATATGTATAAGTAGGATTTGGCATTAAATAACCTACAAGGGTTGATATGATATAAAACTGACTAAAAAATGTAGAGGAATTATATTATAAATTAAATTACCATGACCAGAAAATCCGGCATGTGACATAGGAAACTACTGGACAGCTGTTTCGACCTTATTAGGTCTCATCAGCAGTGTATACCGTGATCTACCCCATTGGAGATAGAACCAGTAACCACAGAATGTAGAGCCAAAAGACTACACGAAGCTACTGGTTCACATGCACGGCCAGTTAGCCTGATGTGTGTTGTAAGTTACATCCGTACTCTTACAGAGACACGGTCACCTACAGGGCTACGTCTTTCCAAGAGGACTGGATAAGCTCATGAGCAAGGGATTCGATGTACATTTTTTTTTTAAATAGAGGAATCATATTATAAATTGAATTACCATGACCAGAAAATCCGGCAAACACTGCGTGCGACATACGGAACCACTTTTTTAACATGCCAATATAATATTCTTATCTCAACATACGCTAAATTTACGATCGAAGATGATGGCTTTTTTCTTACATTTTATAAACGCTTTCTCACTAACTCCATACTGAACCGGGCAAACGATATAGAAATAGCAGACATTGAGGATGTTCCCCTTGGTCGTCACAAGGCAAAGGGGGATTAAATATTTTCTTCCGGAAAGGCATTTAAAATAAATGAAATGGCAAGCAAATAGATCTAAAACAATTCGAAAATAAAAGTAAAGCGGGGGACCTTAGTCGAGAGTGACCCGAAGGCTCCTTTTTCAATAGCTACTGCACTGAGGTGTAGGAGAGGGCGCTACTACATTCATGGATTGCTTCACTTTACCCTTGATCCTTACCTTATAGTGTTGAGTTTTAAGCAAGGCGGCATCAATTATCATTTTTGAGTCTTTGGCATGACTCAACCTGGGATTGAACCCCGGTCTTCCGGACCATTGGCGAACACTCTACTCATCAGACCAATGGCCCGCAGGGTGTCGGTCGGTATAGACAGCAGGACAGTGGCTGCGGAAGTCGGAATCCGCTAAGGAGTGTGTACCAACTCAATCTGCCGAAACGACCAGTCCCGAACATGAATGGCACTGGAGCGATGGACCGATGCCGGACTGTAGCGGCGACGAGCGAATATAAACGCGCTGAAAGGATGCCATGATGGGTAGGAAAGCGCTGCAGCGAGCATAGAAGCCTAGGGTGCGAGCCCGGATGGAGCTGACCGCGGGTGCAAATATCGGTGTTTGTTGCAAATATTCGAACGCGACCTTCGAAGACCCAAGTGGAGAAGGGTCCGTGCCAACGGTGGTCAAGCAAGGGTCAGGCGGTCCTAAGACGCGGGCGGAAGTCTTCTCGAAGGGCATCGGGTCTGTAACAAAAGAATTCGAAAATATAATAGAAATTTTAAAAAAAAGATATGTACTATGAGAAGTCTCCATCCACAAACAAAAAAAAAAGACATATTTACAGCCATTCGGAAAAGTTGGATCCACTTTGATGAAGAATAATACTTTGGCGGAATCAATATCTGAAATAATTAAGTCGAAAATGGCAAATAAAATTAATTCAATTTTTTGTCCATGACTTCAGTAATTCTTTTGCCCTAAATTAGGCAATTCTATAATATTTTTTTCTTCATGGCTCTGCAAAAGTAAGTGAAGCGTTTAATAAGTTTCCATACTTTTTTTACAGTCATTTAAAGTTATCATAGACAATGAGAAATTGAGTATGTTATTGCTATACATCTTATTAGATGACTGACCAATTTTCATGATTTCAGGATCAAATGAACAGCTACAGCAGGAATTCGAATACACCCTACTAAAGCCTGATTGTCACAGCTGGTGAATTTCAAAAATGCAATCTGGACGTGAGGACACTTTAGAAGAACGATATGCAATAAAATCCTGTTTTAAACTTGGAAAAAAAGCCACAGAAACGTATGGAATGCTTCAGACTGCTTTTGGACCATCTTGCATGAGTCGAGCATCAGTTTTTGAGTGGCATAAGAGATTCAAGGAAGGGAGGGAATCTGTGAGGGATGATGACAGGTATGGGAGGAGTAAAGAAGTCAATACACCAGAGTTGATTGGCCAAAGCGTTAGGGTTCCTATGTTGAGGTTTTAAGGGAGTTCAGGAAGAGATTCCGTCGGAAGAGGCCCGCACTCTTCAAATCGGGTCAGTGGCATTTCCACCAGGACAATGCACCAGTCCACAACTCCATCCTTGTCACAGACTGTTTGAGCAAGATGGGCATCAAGACAGTTCCTCAGCCTCCCTATAGTCCAGACGTTGCTCCCTGTGACTTTTGGTTATTCCCTTAGCTCCAGGAAAAACTCAGAGGCTGTCATTATGAGACAATTGAGGAGATGGAAGGGGCTGTGACGAAGGTCATTGAAACGCTAACACAAGAGGACTTCCATGGGGCCTTCCAGAATTTGTTGGAACGGTACAACAAGTGCATTGCAGCCGGAGGAGATTACTTCGAAGGGGACTAGAGTGTTTATGTGTGTACTATCAATAAATGTGCCCCTACAATAAAAGTCTGGGAACTTATTTAATGATCCTCGTACATCTCAAATATATATGATTTGTAAACACATTTTCTTGGTAATATTTTTCAACGCATATTTTTTCACACAGTTAATTGGTTTCAAACACTGCTATCTCATACGAACAATTCTATTTACGATAAATCATTTGTTTGCCTACAGTTAAATGCTTTCAAACATTGCTATGTAACAGTAATAATTTGACATCATTCATTTTTTTGTACAAGTTTAAAGACAAATACCTGATATGTAAGAGATAAATTTTTCAGTTATTTTATTTTTAGATAAGAACTTGGCTCATTGGTCTAGTGGGTAGAGTGTCCGCCAATGGCCTGGAAGTCATGGATTCATTCCCAGGTCGCGTCATACCAAAGTCTTTTAAAATGGTACTTGATGCCGCCTTGCTTAACACTCAACAATGTAAGGTACGTATCAAGGGTAAAGTGGAGCAATCTAGGGAAAGAAGTAGCGCCCTCCCATACACCTCGGTGTAGTAGCCATTGAAAAGGGAGCCTTCTGGTCACCCTCGACTACGGTTGCCAACTTACTTTGGTTTGGTTTTATGGAATATCAAACATTTTTGGTTATTTAATGCCAAATCCTTTTTTTACACATGTTTTTATACGATTTGTAAACATACTTTGTAGATATACACAGTTAAACGATCAAAAAGTTCTATTTTTTGCATACAGTTTAGATGTCAAACAGTTCTATTTGACACATAGATAGGACCCTATCAAATGCTACCACTCTGGGTCGGAGTGGGCCAAGGATCAATGACAATGAAGGGGTACTCACCATTTCTTAAATCTCCAAGGCTGAAGCATTGCCATCAAATGGTTTAATGTCATATTCAGGACACTGATTAGGGGGTTCTTTCTCCTCTGCCGGGTTGACATACCGATAGAATTAGTATCCCTATCAATAAATCTGACAGTCCATACACTCTTCCCGTCATCCTTTCCTTCACAAGTGATAATTTCGCCACTTTGTTTCGCTGTAATCTATACGACTTTACAGAAAGTCACGTGTTTATGATCATGGCCAAACGGATCTTATTCCTGCACAGGTATTGAATTGGAGGCGCTCGTGTTGTAATGATTATCGTCAGAGGAAATGAACTTGGCTACCTGAGTTCAAATCCTTGACGAGTATCTACGCATTTAATACAACGCTAATACCTTTGGAAAATATATAAGTTTAACAATTCTCCTTTCATCTGTCGGTAATAGTCTGCCAGATTGGTCTCCTTAAGCTTATTATGACAACTGGTCTTTAACCTGTTATGTGTCCAAGGCTAGGGTCTACCTTCGGACACTTATCCCCAAGAAATGTTTATGCGTCGAGCCGGTTTAACACACATCGGGTTAATGCCATCATACGCCCTTTACTCGGGATCCAACAACGGAAAGATGTCCCCCAAAGTCATTTGAGGTGTCTGGAAGAAATAATAAAATGTAGCAGTTTCGTAAAAGTGAGTGAGATACATACTTTTATTTTTATTTTTTATTCATTTCTTTTTTTTGTTCATCTTGTAAATGATGGCAGCGACGATGTTGAAAAGGATGACAAAGTAATGACAAATAACTCAGCATCATTGTAAAAGAGTAAGAAACGTTGTGTACATATAGGCGCGCTTAGCATAACGGGAATCGTCGTAAGAAATGGAATCGGTGACGCCAGTTCAAATCTTGGACGAGCTTGTTGGTATTTCACTTCACACTAATGCTCTTGGAAAGGATTTTAACCTATTTGCTCTCCCCCAAGCTATAGGAGATAATTTTAGCAGACTACGTTCTTTAGTTTTGATTTGGCAGCTAATCAAGGAGTATAAAAACTCTTAATTCAAATCACCTGTACTCCGCTTGAGTAAGTGATTTTTTGTCTATTTTTTCAAATGATGGAGAAGTAGGGTATATATATATATATGCATAGTAATAAGATGTCCAAAAAGGTACATATATATATATATATGTATACATAATGGTGATTGAAGATTCTCCCCTGTCTACTTCAAGTACATTGGTGAAGTCTGTCACGCTTGATTCTTAGTACGAATTACAGTCACCGCCTATAACCTTTCGTCGCCACCACTCTAATATATATATATATATATATATATATATATATATATATATATATATATATATATATATATATATATATATATATATATATATATTTCTCCCTCTCAATTTTTTTCTGTCTCTCCGTATATTTCTCCTTTTCTATCTTTTCTATCTCTCCTTCTTATGACCCCTCCCTCCTTTTATTTTATTTTATTTTAATAACTATTTTCTTCTATGCTAAACTTTTTTAAAAAATCATTCTGAAGAAGTATTTCTGATTTAAAGACGAATTATCAATTGAAATCCGTTGTCAGTCTTTAGTTTGTCCAGTTTTCCATTTATTTTAACACACACACACACACACACACACACACACACACATATATATATATATATATATATATATATATATATCACTTTTTTCTGTCATTTACAAACACACATATATATATATATATATGTGTGTGTGTGTGTTTGTAAATGACAGAAAAAAGTGATATATATATATATATATATATATATATATATAGAGAGAGAGAGAGAGAGAGAGAAAGAGAGAATGTTATCCATGATTTTATATTTTAGTTTGATTTGGTTTCTTTGTTTGATGGTGTATCAATCTTCGTGGGTTATTTAGTGACTAATCGATTTTTGCATTTGAATATCGGTACGGTTTAAACCATATTTGGGGAATAAGAGTTGCCTTTCCAAAGAGTATTACACCGAAAGTAAACGCAATAGCGTGACTGAGGTTTGAACTCGCTAATTACGTTGTCGCAGTCCAGCACGTTAACCACTACGGAACCCTTCCAATATATTAGTATATATGTGTAAAGATAAGAGTAAGTCTTATTTGCCTCTATGTTCGGAAGTTTTGCTTTAATCTATTTTTATGCACCTTATTTTCTCCAGGGCATATGCATGTTACTCTAGTGATTCTACTAAACATAAGTATTTGAACAAGCAGAAAATCTCCTTTTATGGCTGAAGATTTAACACCTTATTTAGGATTTTGTCTTGCTAACATATAATTTTTCCAAATCGTACAAATAGCAATATAAGCAAAACTTTTCTGTTTCCTCGATCGATACCGAACAAGATTTGTTGTTTTTGTTGTTGTTGGCGGCGGCCAGAGTCGAGGACGACCAAAAGGCTCCCTTTTCAATCGCTACTACACCGGGGTATAAGGGAAGGTGCAACTGTAATATTACGGATGGACGCTGTCATCAATAAGTGAAGGTGTCACGAGACTAGCACGTGAGGGCAGAATGACCTGCAAAGTTAGACGTGATTTTAAAATAATCACAGATGAATTATCACGTGTTTCACGACAGTTTCACTGGTGACATCGAACATTCGGGGATCTTCGATTTGTTCCCCAAAATCTCTATATAAGAAAATAAGTCAGGAGATTTTGGGAGAGTTAAAGGCAGCTTTCAAAACAGGCGCGTCAAAAGGTTCCGAGGCCCCGACCCGTCCTACCCAGTCTCCCACGACCTATCTGTCAGGCGTGTGTCAACAGCCAGTTCTCACCCACGCCGCCGTCACCACCAAGAGGAAGGAAGAAGAAGAACGTTAGTAAAATGAACTTTTCAAGTTGCAACGATCATAGCCCTAAGTGAATAATAAACGACTGCAATATTTTCTTCCCTTCGAGTTTGAGTATTCCTTTTTCTGTGGACTTCTTTCTTTAAAGCACAACACGTTGGTCCTATGTTACACTACTCCTTTCCCTGAATTGCTTCACCTTGACCTTGATATGTACCTTATATTGTTGAGTGTTAAGCAAGGAGGTATCAAGTACCATTTTTAAAGTCTTTGGTATGACGCGACCTAGGATTGAACCCAGGTCACCCGGACCATTGGCGAACACTCTACCCACTAGACCAATCAGCTTGTTTAAAATTTACGATTGAAAAAAAGTACTTTTCAAAAACTAAACTATATATCTTACTAAAAGTAGATTGAAAACTTTTTTCCATAATAATCATTAAAAACCTTTTCACGCTATATATCAAAATAATTGCATATCTTTTCATTTTTATTTCTAATAAAGTTTTGTTATTCTTACGTGATGTTCCTATTTTAATCCCCAAATCCGAGGGATTAGAAAAAATTGTTAGTTTACTCAGATATTTCTCGAAAGTAATTCATGTTAAAAACTCTCCTTCAAAACAGCTTGCTTTTTTTTTTAACTTTCAGATTGATTGATTTGAACGACCAAAGAAGAATCATGTGGAAATAACGCAAATTAAATTCTCCGTCGCTCTCAGTCCAAACCTTTTAGCAGACTTGTCTGCGTGCGGAAAAAGCGGAGTGAATTAAAAAAAACACGAAAATTTCAGAGAGATGGAGAAAGTTCAAATTAATGCGTCAGTAGCAAAAGGCGACTAGTAGATTTCACATCTTGGCCTTCTGCCAGGCTACACAAGGTATTGCAAGTGAAGAAAACCTGTCATGTTACATTATTGCTGAATAATCTCAAAGATTAAGATGAAGTAAATATAACCGTCAATGAGATTGCCTTATGCCAGGCTGTAGACAGCAATAGCTGGAAAGCCTAAACTTTTACAAAGAATCGACGAGCTGACTCTTTGTGAACCGAATCTTTGACTTAAACTCCCCCACTTCAAAGAAATAAAATTTCTTACTAAATACTATTATAGTTACAAAGCTGCATTTGCGCTCTGTTTGTTGGCGTCAACCTTTTTTTTTTTTTTTTTACTTTCTTAATCGTGCGGTCTCATTCGTTTACTTGCCGACCGGAGACTCCAAGGAGCGATTGATCTTTTGTCTAGATCTAATAAAACCACAATATTCGCAGATAAAGAACTGATCGTGTCATCCGAATATATATCCTAGCCGAGGAATGATCAGCTGATTGGATAGAGAATCACCCCCGCGTCTGGCTGGAGCAGTTGTACTGTCATACTGCATGGAGATTTTTACTGGAGGAGCCCGTGGTGTGATGGTTATCGTCGTCAGAAATGGACACGAGTTCAAATCCTGGAAGAGGCTGATTACATTTTACAAAGCACTAATACGCTGGGGAAAGGTATGAATCTAATTATTCTCTTTCTAGCTGTGGGTAAATAGTTGGGCAGACTGTGTTTTTCAGCTCTGCTTTGGTAACAATTGTAAGAGAAATAAAACTTAGAATTTAAACAAGTAAAGCACCGCTTAAAAATTTACCTTGTGTCACATACAGCCCGCGCATGGAGGTAAATACCTACATGGTGATTTTCAAACAATTCTATTTGACCAATAAATGACACCCTAACAGGTACTACTACTCTCGCTTACAGTTAACAGGGAGTATTGTTAATGAAAGAGTACTTGTCACTTTCCAGATCTCCTGAACTGGAGCCTCACCATCAGATGCAGTTTAGTGTCACACCCAGGATATGTAAACCTAGCAAGGGAGTAGCAAATCGGACGAGAATTGATTTGGCAGTAATGGCAATGAAGGGATGACCCTATTCGTCACATCTCCTGAATTTGAGCCTCACCATCAAATGCAGTTTAGTGTCACACCCAGGACATGTAAACCTAGCAAGGGAGTACCAAATCAGACCAGAATTGATTTGGGAGTAATGGCAATAAAGGGATATTCCGTACTCGCCACATCTCCAGAATGCAGTTTTGTGACATATCCCGGACATCTTTCTAATTCTAAGCCCAATCAACAGAGCGTTTACATCCAGGGCATTGCTGGATACCTCTGCAGTTATTCTTTTAAAGAAATAATAATATTCATTTAGAAGAAAAATCTATATGGATTATTAAAAAAACATATGCATTATTATGAAAAACAGCCAAAACCGAAGATGAATCGAATTCTTTTATTCCTTCTAACAGTAATCTAACATTTTGAAAGACCTGAATATTTTAATGGTTTGGTTTGGTTGGGTTTTATTGCCAATCAACTGTTTTAGGTTATTTAACGCCAAATCCTCTATATAAATATATATTAAATATATATGATTTGGTTTGATTGTTGTTTTTTTTTTTTTGCATATCTGCCATGGTAGGTTATGTAATGCCAAATCCTCTTTATACATATTTAGTAAATATATAGGATTTGGTTTAGTCCGGTTTTATGGCATATCAACCACTGTAGGTTATTTAATGTTAAATCATTAATCCTATATTTATCTAATACAGGGTGCCTTCAATAAGTTTCCAGACATTGTTTTTGTACAGGCATTTAAAATTGGTGTAGATTCTTGACAATTCAGTATGTTATTGCTATACATCTTATGAGATGACTGACCAATTTTTAGGATTTCAGGTTCAAAGGAACAGTTACAGAAGGAATTGGAATTCACCCTACTAAAGCCTGATTGTCACAGCTGGTGAATTTCAAAAATGCAATCAAGACGTAAGGACACTTTAGAAGAACGATATGCCATAAAATTCTGTTTTAAACTTGGAAAACATGCCACAGAAACGTATGGAATGCTTCAGACTGCTTTTGGAGAGTCTTGCATGAATCGAGCATCAGTTTTTGAGTGGCATAAGAGATTCAAGGAAGGCAGGGAATCTGTGAGGGATGATGACAGGTGTGGGAGGAGTAAAGAAGTCAATACACCAGAGTTGATTGGCCAAAGCGTTAGGGTTCCTATGTTGAGGTTTTAAGGGAGTTCAGGAAGTGATTCCGTCGGAAGAGGCCAGCACTCTTCAAATCGGATCAGTGGCATTTCCACCAGGACAATGCACCAGTCCACATCTCCATCCTTGTCACCGACTATTTGACCAAGATGGGCATCAAGACAGTTCCTCACCCTCCCTATAGTCCAGACCTTTCTCCCTGTGACTTTTGGTTATTCCCTTAGCTCAGAGGCTGTCGTTATGAGAGAATTGAGGAGATGAAAGAGGCTTTGACGAAGGTCATTTACACGCTAACACAAGAGGGCTTCCATGGGGCCTTCCAGAATTTGTTGGAACGGTACAACAAGTGCATTGCAGCTGGAGGAGAATACTTCGAAGAGCACAAGGGTTTCATGTGTGTACCATCAATAAAATGCCCATACGAAAAATGTCTGAAAACTTATCGTATGCACCTCGTATATATGTATAAAACTTATTTTGTTGATAACATTCTTATATGATTTCAACATTTTTTTTGCTGACAATTAAATGGTCTCAAGTATAGCTTTATAGCAGTCTCAATTTAACATCAGCCATTTGGTTGTACACAGTTTGTTCTATTTGACCTATAGATAGGATCCTATCAAGGATAGGACAAAGGGGACCTGGGAGCAATGCCATCGAAGGGGTACTCCACATTCCCCAGAGCTCCAGCTTTTGTGGAGCCTCACTAGTTTAGTATCATATCAAGGACATTCATTGTTAGGGGTCTTACCCCTTCTGCAGAGATGCAGTCGGTGTTTTATACAGGTGCAGCTGACTGAGCTATGGATATTTTGAGAGTAAACCCCAACTTGAAATATATTTTTGATTAATCTGACGTACTAACCTATTGCCTACAAATAGCCGCTAATAAATATAAACAGAATACTTAACAATAATATATAGCCCAGTTGACAGGGGATTTAGAATGCACTGGCTGCATTTCTGCAAAGGGGTAAGTTTCCCCCAACGAGTGTCCTGGATATGACACTAAACAATTTGCTGGTGAATCTCCGGTAATGCTGGAGCTTTGGGAAATTCAGAGTACCTTGTTATTGCCATTGCCCACAAGTCTACTCTGACCCGGAGTGGTAGCACTTGATAGGGTCTTATCTATGGGTCAAATAGAAATAAACAGTATACTTATGCTAAATTGAATGGTTTGAAATAGAACTGCTTTGAACATTAAACTGCGTACTTATGTCAAACTGAACTGATTTTACATTTAAGTTTACGTAAATAAAGTACTTATGTTTAAATGAATTTTTAGTGATACATGGCAATACTTCGAACTATTCAACTTTGTTGACTAAACTGAATAGTTTGAAATAGAACAGTTTTTGATCTTTAAAATGCGTAATTATGCTAAACTGAATAGTTTGGAATAGAACTGTTTGTATATATAAGAATGGATTTGGTTTTAAGTAACCAACAATAGTTGATTTGTCAATAAAACAAAACCAAACTAAAAGAAAGTTTTATCCAAAAGACTTGATTCGCCACTAAATAACCGATAAATGGTTGATATGCCGTTAAACAAAACAACCAACCAACTAATAATGATATAATCCATATGAAACCCACCATAAAATCGATTAAATTTTGCCAACTATTCAATATGAACTGGATTAAAACCAATGAGGTGTACTTCTAAACTTGAGCCTCACCACCAGATGCAGTGTAGTGCCATACTCAAGACATCCCTTGTTGACGAGGTTTTACCCCTCTGAAGGGAATACAGTCAACATATTATAAATCCCGCCGAGCGGCTGTTTGATAAGAATACTTGATGTCATATAACTTGATACAAAAGTACATTACCAACCCCCTCCTTATTTGACCGGACGTTTTTAAGTAGGCGGTCTTGGTCGGGTTTAGTTGTGGTCTTGTGGTTATCACTTGGTCGAGACTGCTTGAACGGTTGCCGAGGGCGCCCGGCATTTGGCTCTCGCTGGCGAGATAGGCATACTCCTCGAGCATCAGAACGCCATCCTCTCATGTTATAACGCTCCCCGGATGGGTTGGTTTATTGCTTGGCACATGAGGCATCTTTTTTAGGGAAATGCTGACGGCACTCGAGGCATTTTTTGTGAATTATAAATGTGTTAATATTACGGCCTTATCCCCGGACTCATATAAATAAAGGCCTAGTGCCGTATACATATACGCTCGTTAAATAGCAGATAAATAGCAGATAATTAAATAGCAAACAATTTTGTACAAAAATTAAAAAAAAAAAAACAAATACAAAAAAGATATAAATATGAATGTACAATGAACTCGATTTCCTTACCTCTAGACATCAGATAACTCAAGGCTTGTTAACATGTTAAATGAATCAGACGATCAAGTGTTAAGGTTAAGAGTGTCTATATCAGCAGCACTCTTCACAGAATTAAAGAACTTTAGATTTCATTGATGAGATCACCAGAGTGCTTTCTAAGCAGAGAAAACTTTGCTAGTTGTACTGGATAGGCCAGCAAGGAAAAAATTATCTTAATAAATGTCGAAAAGAAATGTACTGCTTTATTTCTTTTGTTTACACAAAAGAAGGCACAAGGCCTTGAAGTTTTGGGGTAGGGGAAGGTAGCGGTCATGCTTTTCTATATATTCTTAGGGGACCTAGCTGGCCACATTCGCCGACCCATTCAACAGTAAAATATATAACCATTCATCCATCGCCATGTGCGCAGCAGCCACCAAAGTACCACATTTGCTCTATGAAGAAGACCTACTTAAAACCCGAAAGTGATGGGTGATTTTATTTACAATATATGATTTATTTACTATGGATATGATGGGAATGGGAGAAAAACCCCGAAACATACAATAACGAAAAACAAGGAAAAACTCCCCGTTTGGTTGAACCGTCTATAAAATTGGAGGCCGACTGTTTTCCGGGGCGAAAGAACCTAGGTGGGACGGGAATCCTAATTTACATAAGAAATGTACTGCTTACACTTTGAATCACTCGCTTCATTTTATTCTACCGAAAAATTAGATCCCAAAGTGTACATTTTCAACAAGTTATAATTGGGGGTGTCCCCGTGGTGTAATGGTTAAAGCGATGGTCTGCGAAATCGTAGCACGCGAGTTCCAACTCCAGTCACGCTATTACGTTCACTTTCGGACAAATACCCTTGGGAACGGTATGAACCCCCTTATCCTCCCAGCTATGGGTTAAATAGCACCATCACTGTTCTTCTGGAAGGATGGCTTTGGCATTAAATAACCCACGAAGTCGGCTGGGGCAGTAGAATACACAGACTCCACTTCTGCAAAGGGGTAAGACCCACCTCAATGAGTGTCCTGTATATGACACAAAACAATCTGCTGATGAGGTACCAGTGATGCTGGAGCTTTGGGGAATGCAGAGCACCCCTTCATTACCATTGTTCCCAGGTCTAATCTGGCCCGGAGTGGTAGCACCTGATAGGGCCCTATCTATGTGTTAAATAGAACTAAACTGCATAATTATGTCAAACGGAATTGTTTGAATTAGTACTGTATGACTAAACTGAATAGCTTGAAATACAAGTGATTTTGACAATTAAACTGTGTACTTACATTTAACTTGCGTATTTATGCTTAACTGAATTGTTTGATATAGAAGTGTTTTGACATTTAACTATGAGTAAACAAAATTTGAACTTATACTAAACTGAATTAGCTGAATTAGAACTGTTTGAATAAACTGAATAGCTTGAAATAGAAATATTTTTGACTATTAACCTGTCACACTAACCTTATTTTTTTGAAATAGCACTGACTATTTGCATAAAAATGGATTTGGCGTTAAATAACCAACAAATGTTGATATGCCATAAAACCAACACACCTACCCAACACATATAATTCAAGCATAAGCCGTATTTCTTTACGCTTTACTTCGTTCAAACACCAAGAAAATGTCGACTGATACGAACATTTTGAGACAGCTGTAATATGAATTTATATTTCAGTTAGATATTGTTATGTTTCGCTCTGGCCAAACAAACGACGACACAATAAGACAAGCGAAGACACTTCTTTAGAAAAATATACCTCTCACTTTATTTGAAAGTGTTGTGTGTGAGAGGGAGTTGGAGACCGAACAGAACTGCAACATATTGACCCCCACTCTTATGGCCATCAGCGCTGTGTCTTTCTCGTTATCCAGAGTTGCTCAACCGGAGGCCCGGGGGCCCAGCTCTCTTCTGGTTCCTGTTTTCTCTACCGCATCTTATCTCCAACTCGTCTGATCTCTAAAACTCCTTGAATTTCCTGTGCACAGAGTCATATAATAGTTCAACGTCCACTCTTTTGGAATGGCATGTTTGATCGTCATCGAGCAGAAATAACTGTCATGCAGTTCACAGGTCACTCTCCTCCGGTGCATCAGTTTGTGACTGTACCGTGGGATTTTAACCCTGTACATATTGTCGGCCAAGCTCGCCCACGCCAATGAAATACGCACTTCCGCCGTCTTTGGAATGGCATGTTTGGTCAGGTCGGGGGTCACTATTCAACAATATGAAGTAAGCAATTGACATTTACCGTTATCTGGATGGTGAAGTATTTCATTTTTCTTTGATGCTTTGAACATTAAAATATATAAATGTACATTTTCATGAGTGATCTATTCTGTACAAACAACAAAACTTAGGGAAAGAATTAAATGAACAAAATCAGGATTATTTTCTTTCGGAATCAGCAAGAAATAAAAGAATGTTTCGTATTAGGGTTTTGTCTTTACCAATAATAATGATAATATTCTTATCAGTGAACTTCTAGCTTTGCTGGAGATGCGTAAAATACACTGACTACATCCTTACAGACTGGAAGCCATTCCTGCAGAGTCTTGATGTTCTTGGTATGGCAGGAAAGTGCATCTAATGGTGAGGTTACAGTTCTGGGAATCTGAGGAGTGTGGTGTAATGTTTTATTGCTATTACAAACCAGACTTGTAATAACTGCTATGATCCAATCTACAGGTCTTATCTATTCTTGATAATGCTGTAGTCTAGAAGATATCTACTTGTCCTCTTATTTCCAAGCCTTTCACTCCTTTTACCAATTATTTGGGGATTATCCGAAGTGCATTAATCACAATTGCCTTCATGTTTAATTGCTTTTTTTTTTAGTTATCTAGCAAAGTTTGTGAACTTATCCGTCTTTTTACTTTCTTTTATTTCTCTTTGTAGTTCTCTCTTTTTTATTTATTTATTTATTTATTTATTTATTTTGGTGACTATCACAAGGCATGTTTGTCTGGCCAAGATTAGGTGATCCGCTTGTATCTCAAATTATTATAACTATCATTATTATTCACTTCTTGAGAGTTTTTCACATCAGCATTAGCTGATGATTTTTCCCTGAATTTTGAGTGACATCAAGTCCCCTCAAGCCTCCATGACTATTCTCAGTATTCTGGCCGATTTCAATAATATAGTAGTTTGGATGGTCTCCACTTGTCCTCTTATTTTCAATACCTACAGTCCCTTTAATAATCCCTTGGTGACTATACAAGAGCACCAATCACAATCAATATAAACGTCACTTACACGTTCTATAGTTTTTTCAATTTCCTAACAAGGTCTAGGTATTTATCCTTCTTTTAATTTTCTTCCAATTTTACTCTGTGGTCAGCCATGACAGTAAAGTCTACAATTTAGCAAGTTCTCATTTTTTGTTATTGATAATTATAAGGTCTAGTTGTCTGGACGAGATTAGGTGATCTGCTTGTATGTCAAAGTCCCATAAGAATTTATGTGTCTTATTCCCTAGGACAGCTGCTGGGTTGTGCATATACCATTTGTTCGTATGTTCAAATTCATATTTCTTGCACATCTCCCGGTGGATCAACTTTCCTACCCAGTCGTGTCTGGTCTTATACTCCTTCTAGGCTAATTTGCTGCATTGGCAGTTTTATTAATGGTTTATTATATTATTATATGTTAGATATAATTTCCTAATTTTTCAAATTTATTTTTGAACAGCAAAATGCTTGATTTGTGACTGCTTTCCTAACTCTCAGAAAATGTAAGTTGTCAGACTCAAAAAAATTAAGTTTCTGGAAAAGAATAATTTATTTTTGAAGAGAAAACTGACACTCGCTCAAACGCAGTGAAAATCTTAATCATTTGTTTCGTTTCTGTTAGTTGGTTGGCTTGGTTGGTTGGTCATATCAATCCGTAATAGGTAATTTATATTTTAGGAAATATTTTCCAGCAAGTGACTAATGATCCTATTTACCAACCCCTCCGCGCGGGCAGGATATGACACAAGGTCAATTTTTAAGCGGAGTTCAACAGGTTTGAATTCAGAGTTTTCCTTCTCCTAGACTAGTTGCCTCACCAAGGCTGAAGAACCTAGTTTGTCCTACTATTTACCCATAGCTGAAGGGAGAATAATTGGATTCATACCTTTCCCAAGGGTATTAGTGCTATGTGAAATGCAATCGGTCTCGTCCAGGATTTGAACTCGTGTCACCGTGTCCAATTCCTACGACGATAACCATTACTCCACGTGCACCTCCATGAATAACCATTACTGCACGTGCAAATGACTAATGATAATCCTTTGTAAACAATAATAGCTTCAAATTTGTTTATAAAGTAATATGCATACCTTTTTTCAATGAATAAATTCTTCATATTATTATCACTGACATACATATGGATCAACTAATCTCGGCCAGAAGACCAGACCTTAAAATAATCAACAACAAAAAAGAGAATTTGTAAGATTGTCAACGTTGCTTTCCCGGCTGACCACGGAATAAAACTGAAAGAATGTGAAAAGAAGGATGACTACCTCGACCTTGCTAGAGAATTAAAAAAACTATGGAACATGAAGGTGGCAATTATACCACTTG
>OY757914.1:99808341-99828341 GCA_963585895.1 Sepioteuthis lessoniana
AGAAGAAGAAGAAGAAGAAGAAGAAGAAGAAGAAGAAGAAGAAGAAGAAGAAGAAGAAGAAGTTGTAATGACATTATTCATGCTTGAGTATTAAGCAAAGTATTTATAGATAAAGGTCAAATGTGACGTCATCCATCGTAATTAGCTTGAAGTGCAGATACAGCATTAAAGTTAAATTTTTCGTTTTTCAAATTTAGAAAAAAAAAAAAAAAAAAAAAAAAAAGATAATACAACCACTTTTATTGTTTCGGAGGAAAATGATAGCGTCAGAAATAATCTTTTTTATTCAACATATTTCTTTCTTTTGCGTCATATATTTTGCTTCAAATCTTTTTCTTTCTGCTTTTCTTTATGATATATAAAGAATAAAACACACACACACACACACACACACACACACACACACACACACACACAAAAAAAAAAATCCAAGCTCTCCCGATTTAAAAAAATTCAAATTTCTCTGGGTATTTAGTGTCCAGAAGGATCACTGACATGTGACCAGAAGATAAAAACCTTGTTATCTTAAACAAAATGATATGTTAGAAGGAATGTTTAGATGTTCTGACGGAAAAGAGATGGAAAACTAGCGAAGGAATACTTATTTTAAAATAACGCGGGAATTTGTTTCGCAATGCAGATGTTCCTGTTAAGAAGTTGTTGGAATAAAATAAACATCTGGTAAACGAAAAAGTTATAAAAAATGGAGACTGCCCGCTTGAAATACTGAGAAGTCGATAAAAAATACAATATTTGGCGAAAGCATATACAATATATGATTAAAGTATTGGAAGATATTTTATTATTCAATATCCAGTGATTTATTCCGATACATCTGCTTTGAAAATAGTACTATAATAATAATAATAATAATAATAATAATAATAATAAGAAGAAGAAGAAGAAGAAGAAGAAGAAGAAGAAGAAGAAGAAGAAGAGGAAGAAGTACCTCGATCTTGCTAGGAAATTGAAAAACTATGGAACATGCAGGTGACCAATCGTGATTGGTGCTTTCGGTACCGTAACCAAAGGATTACAAAAGGGACTGGAGGACTTGGGAGTTGGAGGACGAGTGAAGACAATTAAAAGTACAACGTTATTGAGAATGGTCAGAATACTTAAAACAATCCTGGAGACTTGAGGAGACTTGCTGTCACTCAAAATCCAGTGAAAACCCATCAGCTAAAACTGATTTGAAAAACTCTCAAAGAGTAAATAATAATTATAATACTATACTACTACTACTACTACTAATAATAATAATAATGATAATAATACACGATAGGTTAGGAAAGGTAATCCACTGGGAATTGTGCCAAAAATCTAAATTTGACCACAGTAGATGCTATATGCACAAACCAGAATCCATACTGGAGAATGAGACGCACACAATTTTCTTTCCCGGCTCGAAGACCAGGCCCAGGGATGAATAAGAAAAACAGAAAACCTACCGAATAAAACAAAAAGACCTTGCCAGACGACTGAAAAGCTATGGAACATAAAGGTGACGTTGATACTATTTGTAATTGGTGCTTTCGGAACGATCTCTAAATGCTTGATAAGGGGACTGGAAGTGTTGTTAATAAGAGGACAAGCCAAGACCATCCAAACTTTAGCATTGTTGAGGTCAGCTAGAATACTGAGAAGAGTCCTGGAGACCTGAGTAGACTTGCAATCACTCAGACTCCAGTTAAAGATCATCAGCTAACGCTAATGTAAAAAAACTCACCAAGAGTATATATTCACATATAATAATAATAATAATGATAATCAATAAAAAAAAAAGAAAATTTACCAAATTGTCGTCTTTGCTGTCCCGACAGACCACAGAATAAATCTGAAGGAAAGTGAAAAGAAGAATTAGTACCTCGACCTTGCTAGAGAATTGAAAAATCTGTGGAACATGAAAGTAACGATTGTGCCAATTGTGATTGGTGTGTTAGGCACAATAACTAAAGGATTATTAAAAGGCCTGGAGGACCTGGAAGTTGGCGGACGGGTAGAGACTATCCAAATGACAGCATTGCTGAGAACGACCAGAATCCTGAGACGAGTCCTGAAGACTTGAGGAGACTTGCTGTCACTCAGACTCCAGTAAAAAACCATCAGCTAACACTGATGTGAAAAACTCTAAAGGAGTAAATAATAATAATAATAATTGAACAAAGTGACTATAAGACGAGATACGACTGGGTTGGAATCGTGATCCACCGGGAATTGTGCAAAACATCAAATTTGACTCCACTACCAAATGCTACATGACCTGGAGAATGACACTTGAGATACAAACAGATGATTATTCAGGACAGAAAACTAGACCTAGTGATAATTAACAAAAAAGAAATTGCCCAGTTGGCTGGGGCTGTAGAATACACCGACTGCATCTCCGCAGAGGGGTAAAATACCCGTAACAAGTGTCCTGGATATGATATTAACCAATCTGATGGTGAGGTTCCAGTAATACTGGAGCTTTGGGGAATGCGGAGTACCCCTTTATTGCGATCGCTCCCATGTCTACTCTGGCCCCGAATGGTATCACCTGATTTTATCTATGGGTCAAATTGAACGAAACTGTCTACTTATAGCAAACTGAATTGCTTGAAATAGAATAGTTTCTGTATGCTCAACTGAATCGTTTGAAATGGAAACTGTTTTTGACATTGGAACTGTACTTACGCTAAACTGAATTGTTTTAAATATAACTCTTTTGACATTTAACAGTGTGTAGCAAAAACTATACTTATACTAAACTGAATAATTTGAATTAGATCTGTTTGACTTAACTGAATAGCTTGAAATAGCAATGCTTTATTTTTACAATTAAATTGTGCACTTATGCTATACTAAATTGTTTTAAATAGAACCGTTTATTAGTATAAAAATGGATTTGGTATTTAATAACCTACAAAGGTTGATATTCTATAAAACCCAAACAACCAAGCAAAAAAACCGAAAAAATAAAAAAGGAAAAATAGAGAACTTACCGTAGATTGAATTTTGTTGTCCCAGTGGACCAGAAAATGAAAATAAAAGAAAGCAAAAAGAGGAAGAAGTATTTGGACCTTGCCAGAGAGCTTAGAAAGCTGTGGAACATGAGGGAGATGGATGGTTGGTTGCTTGGATTTTATGCCATATCAACCTTTGAGGGAGATTATGATATAAATAGTAACTGGTCAGTTTTGAACGGTTCTCGAAGGTTTGAAAAGGGGGCTGAAAGAGTTGGAATTTGGAGAATGAGATTTCAACATTTTTGAGATCGGCCAGAATAGTTTTTAAAGTCCTGTTGACCAGAGGAGATTTGCTGTCACTCAGACTCTAGTGAGAGACTATCAGCTAACTCTGGTGTGAAAACTTGCAATAATAATAATAATGATAATTGTGATAATAATAATACGGAGACTCTGATAGAAACAATAAAAATATACAGCCAGGATACTGGAATGAAATTTGCCATTGAAAAATATACCATGCTCATAATGAAAATTTGGGAAAAGAGAAAGAATGGAAGCGAAAGAAATGCCAATTCAAGAAAACATTAGAATGCTTGTAGAGAAGAAAAATTACAAGTACTTAGGAGCATTGGAAACGGACACTATATATAGCCGACCAAAGACTTGACAAAAAAACTGGACGAAATGGAAATTAGTTGAAGAATCAAGATCATCCAAATTTTATTGTTGAGATCGTCTCGAGTACTCGGAAGAGTTTGGGAGATGAAAGAAGGCTTGCTTTCACTCAGACTCCAGTAAAAGACCACCAATGAACATTCGTGTGAAAAACACGCAAGGAAAAATACCTGACTGACAGAATTGAACTCCCGAATCAAGATAAAATTAGAATGTTCAGAGAAAAGGAAAACCTACAAATACTCGGGCATTGTGGAAGCTGATACCATCGAACAAGAGGAGATTAAAAGAAAAAAAATTAAGAAAAAGTATATCAGGAGAACCAGAAAGCTACTCGTGACAAAACTAGGTGGCACAAACCTTTTTAAAGGAATAGGTACCTGGGCTGTACATCTAGTAAGATATTCGGGACCCTTCTTGAAGTGGATCAGAGAAGAACTTAAGCAAATGGTCCAAAGAACAAGAAAACTATTGACCGTGCATAAGGCATTATATCCCAGAGATGACGAATATTCTATTCAAGGATTGATGACTTCAGGAATATCATACTTCGACGTCATAATGCAGAATAATACCCTACTAAGCTACGGGGAGAGTATGTGGATGGGCTAAACGAGCAAACGAACGAAAAAAAAATATCAAGGTGACGTTGATACTAACTGTAATTAGCGCACATGGAACGTATAGGTTAAATAAAACTAACGGCATACTTATGCCAAACTGAATTGTTTGATTAAACTGAATAGCTTGAAATAGAAATGGTTTTGACAATTAAACTGTACTAAGATTTAAACTGCACGCTAATGCTAAACTGAATTATTCGAAATAGAACAGTTTTTGACATTGAAACTGTATTTATACTAAACTGAATTGTTATATATAACTGCTTTCATAAACTGAATAGTTTGAAATAGTAATGTTTATGACAATTAAAATGTGTACTCATGCTAAACTGAATTGTTTTAAATTGAACTGATCATTTACATAAAAATGGATTTGGCGTTAAATAACCTACAAAGGTTGATATGCCATAAAACCAAACCAAACCAAAAGACTAGCCTGGACCATCCAAACTACAGCATTCCTGATGTCGGCCTGAATACTGAGAAGAGTCCTGGAGACCTAAGAAGACTTGCTGTCACTCAGACTGCAGTGAAAGGACATCAGCTAACACTGTAGAGGAAAACTCACAAGGAATAATGATAACATAAAGATATATATTGGTTCAAATATTACCATCGATCCTCGCCAGATAAGACCATCAACTTCATGAATGCCGACAAAAGACAATAATTCTCAAATGAATGACTAAACGAAAAACTAATCTCATTCAGAAAGATATCACTCCCCCACAAAAAAAGAACTGTCTCGAGCAACTACAGACATAGACGGTGTCTCGAAATATATGCAACTCATTAATATGATAATAGGTGGTGCCCCTGGTGTAATGGTTATCGTCGTAGGAAATGGACACGGCGACACGAATTCAATTCCTGGACGAGACTGATAGCATTTCACATAGCACTAATAACCTTGGGAAAGGTATTAATCCAATTATTCTCCCTCCAGCTATGGGTAAATAGTAGGGCAGACTGAATTCTTCAGCCTTTGTGAGGCAACTAGTCAAGGAGAAGGAAAACTCTGAATTCAAACCTGTTAAACTCTGCTTAAAAATTGACCTTGTGTCATATCCTGCACAAGTGGAGGGGTTGGTAAATATGATTAATATGATAATCGTTTATTACTGAGACGAGCGCAATAGCGGTCATTTGGAACACGTCCTGTAAAAAATGCTTTTTTTAACTAGAGGCATCAAATCAGTATTTTTCTTAATATGTTATTATATCTACTTACGGGACATGAAAACATTTTTTGAGTTTCTTGTCTCAGTAATAAATCTAAGAAATAAAAGGCGGTGGCAAAGGTATAAGAAGAACAAATGATTTACTATATAAACATCAACGCATTTTAAATCTTATTTTACAGCCCCGGCTGACTGGGCGATCAAAAAAGCGGAGATGGCTTCATCTTATTCAAAACGCATAGACTCTATTTTATTTGCGCTCACATGAATCTCTATGAAGTTGGTAAGTATAGATATAAGAGAGTAGCATCAGAGTTCTCAGTAGACCCTTGTATTTTTACGACAACGCATAGACGCTTGAGCTCTCACGGTTTTAATGGGTCTCTGATGTTATACTACCCCTCAAATTCCAGTCGGACCCCTTTGTAACCTCACCGTGAGATTATGTTACGAACACACAAAACACCGTCTTGGTTCGCTAATACAAAACTTTACTTTCTACTACCCTTCATTTGTAGTCACTAAAGAGAGAGAGAAAAAACAAAGCAGAAACTCAGTCCACTGCTTTAAATTGCCTGGGAGAAGTAAACCGTCGCAGGACGAGAAAGAGAGACATGGATGTTTATATCCAATTTTCCGCTCCGGTCATTTGCTGTTGTAGTTTCGCACTTGCCTCTTTGGTGTCCCGTCTTCACATCTCCGCATCTCGGCTCCTACTCTTCATTTCTCTATTTTCTATCCCGCATCCACTCTCACGGTTTCTCCTTATAAGCATATTTCAGCCAATCGTAGGCAATGGCCGATTTGCTGTTGATACATTTCTATTCTTAACTTGGATATCTGCTGTTATCCAAAGCTAGTCTTGGGGAATAATCTGTCTACCTAGGAAATAACTAAAACAATTGACCACAGACCTTAATTTTTTCTACGATGGGCTTTATGAAAATGTATATATACACACACACACACACACATATATATATATATATATATATATATATATATAAGCTTCCTACGTGTCTAGCCACACTGAAGAGTTGTGATACAACGAAACAGTCTGTCTGTGAAGGACAATATATATATATATATATATATATATATATATATATATATATATATATAGTCATTGAATCTAATCTCAAAACCGAGTAATCAAAAATTATTTTTATTGTAGCCCGAATTATCTATGTCTCTTTAGAATAAAGCTATTTCAACTTATGAATCATTTTCTGTAGTGGGAGCAGGTTGTCAAAATATTTTCAGTTTCAAAATCGGGAGAATTTGAACCAAAGATCAATATTTAACACATCATTTTATTCACTAAAATCTCTAATTCCATAACTTATATACCAATGTTTCAACGGAGGAGTGTATAGCTGCAATGATGTTTGCACTATCAGAAAAGAAGTTCTTTCTGTCGTTACCTATGATATATGTAAGAAAGTATGTATAATTTGGATTTATCTCATCTCCCCCGACGCTAGATTCGACACAGAGAAAGAAAGTATATATAATGTTGATATTGAGCAGACCAATCTAAAAATCAAGTCTTAATCCTCAAAAAGATGAATGGATTATACAAATCTGCTGATTATCTCTGTTTATATCTGTCTAGTCATTTCATTTTTATTTTCTTTATTTATGTCGATATTATTGGTTCATCTCTCCAAAACTCTCTATTTCAATATATATATATATATATATATAGGTAAATATCAATCTACCAAAATAATCCACTCCATATCTATCTATCTATCCTAGTCGGCTCGGATGGTAGAATACACCGACTGAATCTCTGCAGTGGGGTTAGATTCCCTAACGTGTGTCCTGAAAATGACATCAAACAATCTGATTGCGAGGCTCCAGGCATGCTGGAGCTTTGGGGAATGTGTTGTACTCCTTCATTACCATTGACCCCAGCACCTGAAGTGTTCTATCAATAGTTCAAATTGAACTGTTTGTCATTTAGACTGAGTGAAAACAAATGACTTAGGCCAAATTGAATTGCTTAAAATAGAACTTCTGTACATTTAACCGTATATAAAGAAATGATGAATTTAAAATTGAAATGGTAGTTATATATGATAATACTTGGAACTGTTTAACTTTGTTGACTTATGTTTACAAATCTATATATTTATTATATAGGTAATATTCGGTCAGGTTAAAAAGTTTGGAGTAATTCCCTCAGGACAAGAAAATCATTCAAGAGCTGAACATTTGAATTTTCCTGGTAGAGAGCTCAATGTAATTTATTGCAGAGCAATATTTCTTTAAGAAAAAAAAAAAACCAAAGACCGGTTAATTCATGATTATAAATTTATTTCCGTCCTGTATTTTCAGTTTCTGGTGTGAACCAAAAACATAAAGAAAAAAAAATTATTTAAAAAATTTATACAGGACTTCTTCAGACCACATGGATAATTAATTGTCCATGGATAATTAATTATCCATGTGGTCTGAAGAAGTCCTGTATTAATTTTTTAAATAATTTTTTTTTCTTCATGTTTTTGGTTCACACCAGAAACTGAAAATACAGGACCGAAATAAATTTATAATCATGAATTAACCGGTCTTTGTTTGTTTGTTTTTTTCTTAAAGATATATCTATTATATAAGTATAAGGAAGATTTGGCATCAAATAACTGATAATGATTGATATGCCATAAAACCAAACTAAGATACTATATATTTGGATCAAAGCTTGAACCCTTGTAACAACACCTGCTTTCTATACAGAGTTCGAGTACTAAACACACACACAAATATGCTTACATATGCACACATACGTACACACATGCATACTCCCGTAAACAGTATAACGTAAAGGCGAGCATACATGTACTCAGTGTGTGCATGCTTGTATATATATATATATATATATATATACATATATATATATATATATATATATATATATATATGTGTGTGTGTGTGTGTGTGTGTGTGTGTGTGTGTGTGTGTATGTGTGTGTTTGTATAAACCAGATTTGGTAATAGAATCAAAACAAATCAAATCTATCTATCTATCTATCTAAATAGCTGTCAATGAAACTAGTTCATTCTCCTGCAATATTGGGTTTGACTTTAAACTGCATCCCATGGTAAGGTTCCAGTTCCCGAACTCGGAAGTGTGTAGAATTATCTATCTATCTATCTATCTATCTATCTTTATTTTTCTGAAAGTAATTATTAAATAACCTATTCTCTGTCAGGATATAAAAGAAATCAAATAAAAATAGTATCAGTTTCTATTTTCCTTCAGGTAATACGACACACCAGAAGTGCCAGCTTTACCTGGTCAATATTTTCATTGTTTTAACGGCTTTAAAGCAGTTATTAAGACGGCAATGTTAAGGTGGGGAAAAAGTTACAATCCAAGAAAGTCCTTTCATTCTTTTTCTACTTAAAGTTATCAAGTACTTAGAAAGTCGTGTTTCAAATTCTCAGAACTGAAAAATCTTATAAAGCTTTTATATTTCTTCGAGGAAAGATTTTTAAATACTTTGAATAATCTTTGTCTCGAAGAAATATTGATTAGCGTGTTCGACTTTATATGAACTGTGGTAGATGTGAGTTTGTGGCAAGTTTAAGTTTCTGTTCGTAAATTATGGTATTTACACCAACGTATTATGAGATCAACCTTAAATTCACAATGATATGAATATTTTACATACTCGCATACAACAGTTCAATCATTACATTCTACATATCAACATTTTTTTAATTGATCTTTGATTCGTTTTCCGGTTTTTGGCTGGAAATTTGCTACTTAGAGGCTTTCATAAACAAGTTCTGTAATCCTAAGAAACAATTCTGTACTTCATAAAAATAATGAAGCTGCTATGCGAAGAAAAAAATATTACTTTCTCTTCAAATTTATGAGGTTTGGTTAATAAATATCTTCAGACTCAGAAAATAAGTTTCACACCAGAAAGAATCATGTTACGCGTATAAAACGAAAGCAAACTTATTTTTCTTCAAAATGACAAGTTTATTAATGACAAAATCATCACATTCACAAACAATTCCTTTTCTATCATTATATCTGAAAGTCAATTTCATTCTGTTTATCTCTCTCTATCTCTTCTTTGTCTGTCTGTCTGTCTATCTGTCTAACGATCTATCGATTTCACATTTACTCGCTCCCTCTCGTTGCTTGTCACCGGATTTGTAAAATCTATCTGAAAATCTCTGTTCATTTATATCTATCTATCTATCTATCTATCTATCTATCACACGCTTCTCTTTCTCTGTCATTATGTATATCAGGGACTCTCAGTCAGTTAGATATCTGCCTCTCTCTATCTCTCCGTCTCTATTTCTTTCACAGACTCTCTCTGTCTCTGTCTCTGTCCTTCTCTCTCTCTCTTTCTCCCCCCTCTCTCTATATATATATATAGTGTACATCTATATATTTATTTATCTATTTACATTCTCTTTCTGTCAATCATAATGTATGTCTGTAAATTTCCGTTTGTAATTTCTCTCTCTCTTTCTCTCTCTCTCTTAATATATATATATATATATATATATATATATATATATATATATATATATATATTAAAGATGAGTAAGTCCACAAAGAGATTTGTACTTTTTAGGATTTATTTATTTATTTATTTCGTTCTTACATACATGCATGTTTCCAGCTTGCTGCTTTTGCCAGAGAACATATACAGCACAAGGGGTACTCAATGAGACTTGAACTCGCTCGTGTTTGCAGTTTGAATGGCTTTCAATTTTTTATGGGTATGTAGAGGTTACTCCTCTCTTTTTCTTAGATTGTGTTTACCTTAGCCTTGGTGTTTGATATTTCTTATGTATTTGTCATTGTGTGTGTGCGTGTGTGTTGGAGTGGTTTCGGATTTCACTTTCAGTTTTTTTTTCTGTCAGCGTGTGTGTGTGTGTGTCTTGAGATTTGTGTGTGTGCGTGTGTGTGATATTGCAGTTTGAAATTTACTGGTAATTTTTTTTACAAATAATCTGTGCGTGTGTGTGTGTACATATATATATAAGTAAAGTTGGCGACCATAGTCGAGGGTAACCCGAAGGCTCCCTTTTCGATAGCTACTACACCAAGGTGTAGGGGAGGGCGCTACTCCTTCCCTGGATTGCTCTACTTTACCCTTGATCCGTACCTTATAATGCTGAGTGTTAAGCAAGGAGGCATCAAGTACCATTGTTTGAGTCTTTGGTATGACTCGACCTGGGATTGAACCCAGGTATCCCGGGCCATTGGCGAACACTCTAACCGCTAGGCCAATGTCCGGTACAAAAATTCGTCTTTCTGGAGATGCCGGGGATGTGTGTGTGTGAGTGTGTGTGTGTGTGTGTGTGTTGTTTGAAATTTACAGGTATTTTTTATTAATGTTTATTGTTCGCGTATGTAAATATGTAGTCGAGGGTGACCCGAAGGCTCCCTTTTCGATAGCTACTACACCAAGGTGTAAGGGAGGGCGCTACTCCATTCCCAGGATTGCTCCACTTTACCCTTGAACCGTACCTTATAATGCTGAGTGTTAAGCAAGGTGGTATCAAGTACCATTTTTAAAGTCTTTGGTACGACTCGACCTGGGATTGAACCCAGGTCTCCCGGGCCATTGGCGAACACTCTAACCGCTGGGCCAATGTCCCGGTGTGTGTGTGTGTGTGTGTGTGTGTGTGTGTGTGTTTGTGTGGTTTAAAATTTACTGGTAATTTTTTTTACTAATAGTTTTTGTGCGTCTCTTTCTCTCTCTCTCTAAATATATATATGTCTGTGTTTGTGTGTGGTTGTGTGGTTTGAAGTTTACTGGTAATTTTTTTACTAATAATTTTTGTGCGTGTATATATATATATATATATGTGTGTGTGTGTGTGTGTGTGTGTGTGTGTGTGTGTGTGTGTGGTTCACATTGTTCAAGTATCGTATTCCCATTTTGATTTGGTCCATGAAGAAAGTTTTCAATTTACTTTAGTTTCAGTTCCCCACTACAATTCAACTTTTTAGCATCGGATGATAACTATGAACCTTTCGCAGCCAATTACTATTTCTACACCAACAAGAAGACTATCAGTGCCAAATCAAAGTTGTATTAAGGAGGTTTTCAAGCTTCCCTGCATTTGTGCTTTTCTTCATCACAATGTTTTATAAGTAATAAGGTGGTTATACAAATGATTGTTAATCAATATTATCCGACAGTCACTAAGCACTTTTAAATGGGACTTCATATCCTATCAAATAGATCTCCCAGTTAGTTTATATCTCTATTAGCCACACTATAATTTACGAGACTTTATCAATTAGCCGACATATAGTAGCGGCCATAAGTTAAGAAGCGGAACAACACGAAATTTAAATGATTTTTACTTGAAAAAAAATTGCATGGACGTTTATGAAATTTTCCCCAAATATAATTGAAACGTATATGCATTTATTACATATAAAATTTTCTAAATTTTCCCTCACAGTAAATTAATAGTCAATTGTAAAAACAAAAATATACATTTTCCCCTGGTCAAAAGTTAAGGAACGCATCATAAGTTCTTGTTAGATCAGTATATAAACTAAAGAAAAATTCAATATTTAGTGAATTTTCCTTTGCATTGGATTACCTTATTGCATCTTCGACTACAGGAGCCAATTAACTTCTTACAAAAGGTAGTAGTGATACTTTCCCATTTTTCTTTCAGAAAACTCCCCAAATTATCAATATTTTGAGGTTTTCTTTTCTGAGCTTCCTGTCCTATGATTTTTCATTCATTCTCTATAGTATTCATGTCTGGGTTTTGTGGTGGCCACTTCATGACAACTATTCCTTCCTCTTCAAGAAAACTTAACACAGTTTTAGCTTATCAAGGCGCGTTGTCGTGCATAAATATTTTAAAAGTCCCTTTTCGTAAATGAGGAAGAGCATGCTGGTGAATAAATTCTTTATAAACACTGGCATTAATATTACCGTGAAAACGAATGATGGGTCCTACTCCTGCTCAAGAAATCATCATTACGCTCCTCCTCCAAATTTCACAGTTTTCTTAACGCATTTCAGAGATAAGCGTTCCCCATTTTTACGTCTGATAAACCTCATACCATCAGATCCAAACAAATTGAATTTAGATTCATCACTAAAGTGATCCATATTCCATTGTTCCTCTGTCCACAGGATATGCTATGCGGCGAAAGCAAGACGAATTTTTTGATTTTTCTTTGAAATCAAAGGTTTGCTATATGAAACCCGAGCCACAATTTTTTTCCTTATTTAACCTACGAGAAACAGTTTGACTTTCCTGTTTCCTCACAAAATAAACTAAAAATAGACGTTGCTATATCGAAACGGTCTTTTAAAGATATTTTAACAATAATCCGATCTTCCCGTTTGGTAGTCATAGGAAGTCTGGCAGTTCTCGGTTTTGGTTCAAGTGTCTTGTCAGCCTTAAATCTACTGATCACTCGATAAACAACGCTTTTTGACTTTCGTACGATACCAGCAATTTCAAAATATGATTTACCTTTTTCATGATTCGCTAATATGAGCTTTTTCATCTCGAGTTAAAAAATTACGTGCTTTCGCCTCCATCTTGCTTAAAAATAATTGCAACGATGTATGACAGTTTGTTGTATGCCATAATACAACTTCACGTATACATATGCAAATATATGATGAACAAAATCAAACATAATATACGAACATCCATGAACGAACGAACACACTTCTTTATAAAAATATAATCTCTGACACTTTATTCTTGAAAGGGTGATATTGGTTATGTGTGAGAAATGAGCTGGAGACAGAAACAGACTGCTATATTGATCCCAAGTTCTTCTGACCATAGCAGCATTTCTTTCGCATCCTGACTGGGCTGCTCAACCGTGGGTCTTCTGAGGGCCGCAAGACCCTCAGTCTGCAAGCTGGTTCTCACGCTGGCAGCCTCTCACCAACTGACTCGAACTGCCCCGGGCACCTAGTTATATCATTGTTTAAAGTCCACCTGCTTCCGCTGTTCTTCCGCTTATTTACACAGGTGCATCTCTTGATTGACGTCTCGGTCGAGGGTCAATATATAACAAGTTGGCTATAAATGAAAGGAAATTTGCAATCAAGCAGTTCAAAAATTACCTAAATTGCTATAATTCAACACTGGTCCTTAAATTTTGACCATGGCAAAATGTATATTTTTTGTTCATTATTAAATATACATGTTAAAAAAATAAGAAAAAATTATACATAATAAATACACCGATGTTCCAAGTATTTTTTGGGAAAATTTCGTTAACGTACATGCACATTTTTTCAAGTAAAAATCATTTAAATATTTGCTGTTCCGTTCTTTAACTTATGGCCGCTACTGTGTATTTCCGTGTACAAGGTCCAAGCTGGTTTAAAAGACGATAGTATAAGCTATTTTTACCTTAGAAGTACCATATTTGTTTATAAAATCCATCTAAATTAGGAAAACTTGCTGAGAGTTTATTATGGAATCCCATTAGAGATTATTATTATAGTAAAGTTGGCGACTGCAGTGGAGGGTGACCCGAAGGCTCCCTTTTCGATAGCTACAACACAACGGAGTAGGGAAGGGCGCTACTCCTTTCCCATAATTCCTCCACTTTAACCTTGATCCTTAATTAATATTGTTGAGAGTTAAACAAGGAGACATCAAGTACCATTTTTAAAGTCTTTGGTATGACGCGACCTGGGATTGAACCCAGGTCTCCCGGACGTTTGGCGAACACTCTAAGCACCATGGATCCCATTATCTCTGATTTATCTTGTACCTTCATTTAAACGAAGTAAATCTCAGAAAATATCCTAAACATTTTCGAAAACGTTTTATTGGGATCACTTTGAGTCTTACATCTTCATGTTTAGACAATCTAAGTCGGTGCACATCAAACACAAAATGGCTTATTTTCTATTATTACAATATTTTACAGAAAATGAGAAGACATACGTCTTCCAACCCAATTATTGATTCGAAATAAGTGGAGATATGAAATTTAGGAAGATAGAATACATAATCATTTTACTCCTCAAGCTGATAGTCATTTAATGAATCTTGAGTAACAGTAGGTCTTATTAAGGTTTCCAGGACTCTCCTAAGTATTGTAGCAAATTTCTAATAATGCTGTGGCTGTGATAATTTGAATTATTCCTCTAATCTCTTGTTCATTGAGTCTCTTTTTCATGTTTTTGGGGACTGTTCCAAGAGCTCTGACTACGATTGGTATCACAGTCATATATTCAGCTCTCAGGTCTGGGTATTTTGATTTATTTTTCGCCCAATCTCGTATAGAAAACCAGTCATATAACTAAACAAAAGAAAAGACCAATACATCACACAGATTTTGCCGTGCTAGAATACCAGAGAGTGAATGTTTGCGGGGCGAAAAACTGGGCAAATATTTGAACCTGACTGAAAACTTCAAACATGTAGGTGACCTTGCTACTAATTGTAGTTCGAGCACGTAGATCCCTCCTCAAGGATGCGTAAAAGAGACTGGATGAACTGAATATTAGAGGGAGAATTAAAACCATCCAGAACCTGTGCCACTAAAATCGGTTAGGATACTTAGAAGAGTGCTGTAGACTTAAGAAGATCAGTAGATCGTTTGTTTGCTTGGGTTTTATGGCATATCAAGCTTTGAAGGTTATTTAATCCAAAATCTATTTTTATACAAATAAACAATTCTATTTCAAACAATTCTGTTTAACACAAGTTCACAGTTTAATTGTCAAAAACTTTTAATTCCGTGCTAATCTGTTTAGTCAAACAGTTCTACTTCAAACATTCTAGTTTAGCATAAGTATAGTTTTTGTTTACAAATAGTTAAAACAGTTCTATTTCAAACAATTCACTTAAACGTTAGTACAGTTTCCATGTCATTAACAGTTCTATTTTAAACAATTCAGCTTAGCATAAATATGCAGTTTAGTTCTATTTAACCCATAGATTGGACCCTATCAGGGGCTACCCCTCCAGGCCAGAGTTGACCTAGGAGCAATGGTAATGAAGGGTTATTCTGCATTGGCCGAATCTTCACCATCAGATAACAACCTGATGGTGAGGTTCCAGTAATGCTGCAGCTTTATATATCAAGACACACGTTGTGGGCGGGGTCTTGCTCCTCTGCAGAGATGTAGTCGGTGTAATCTACATCCTCAGCCGACTGGGTAATGTAGACTGAGGTTTTTGAGTATTTCCTAAAGATATTTGAATTTTCTCAAAGAAAAGATTAAAAATTGATTTTCCAAGATAAGGACTTGCCGCTTATAACATTACCGCACGGTCTGCCCTTACAAATGGCTCATCTGAACCTAATAAGGAAAAGAAAATCGGAGTTAATTTTAACTGATAATCTCTTCACGCGTTGTCATTTGTGGTTTCAAGGCTACACAAGGTTAATAACTTTATTGTTTGTCATGTTTTTAAAAATTTTATCTGGTAGGTGGGGGATGAGATGTCTCATTTTTAGAAATAAAAATAATCGGACGTATTTAGATTCTGTGATAGATCGATATTTTCCTGTTTTAGTTGTAAGATTTTTCATATTCTAAGTTTGCGAGATTTTTTTTTTTTGTTTTATTTTTTTTACACGTCAGAATGTGGATTGTTGTCAGTCTCGAAGATGAAACTGACAAAAAGGCGTTCAGTTGGCAAAATGGCTTCACAGAGAAATAAATAAACAAACAAGAGAGAGAGACAGACAGACAGAGATAGAGAGAGACGGACAGACAGACAGACTGAGAGAGAGAGAGAGACACAGACAGACAGACAGACAGACAAAGACAGAGAGGGTGAGAAAGTTGAGATAATGAAAGGACGAAGAAAAAGAAAAAGAAAAAGAAAGAAAGTAAGAGAGAAAGAAAAAACGCTTCAGAACGAGAGAGGATCCGATAAGGATCGAGGAATAGAGAAAGTAAAGAGAAGAGAAAAAACAAACACAGAGAGAGAGAGAGAGAGACAGAGAGAGGGGGGAGAGAGAGAAAGAGATTAGTAACTGAGAAAGAGAGAAAGAGAGTAAGATGAGCAGAGTGAGAGAGTGAGAAAAAATGAAGATAGATAGATGGGCACAGAAAGAGAAATAAGAGAAGACAAGAGAGGAGAGTGAGAGAGAGAGAGAGAGAGAGAGAGAGAGAGAGGAGATAAGAGATAGACAGAGAAAGAGAGAGAGTTTGATGAGCAGAGCGAGAGAGAAAGAGGAGGAGGGGAGAGAAAAAACGACAAAGAGAAAGTTGGGCAGATTTAAGAACGAGAAGAGAGAAGAGAAGAGAAGAGACAGATAGACAGAGAAACAGAGAGAGTGATTGAAAGAGAGACAGGGTGGAAAAGGATTGATTGGCAAAGAAAGAGAGAGAGAGAGAGAAAAATAAAGACAGAAAGATGGGCAGAGAAAGAACGAGAAGAGAAGAGAAGAGAGAGAGGGAGGAGAAGGGTTGATTGACAGAGTAAGAGAGAAAGAGAGTGAGATGAAGACAAAAACAGAGAGAGATAGAGAGAAAGAAAAGAAAATGAAAAAGATGGACATAAAAAGAAAGAGAAGAGAAGAGAAGAGAGAGAGAGAGAGAGAGGATGATTGATCGAGAGATAAAGAAAAAAGGGTGTGAGATGGGAGAGTAAGAGAGAGAGAGAGAGAGAGAGAAAGAAAGAATGGAGGATGAGCACAGAAAGAGATAGAAGTAAGATAATGTTTGGGTGTGTGTGGAAGAAAGAAAGAGAGAAAGAAAGAAAGGAAGAAAGAAAGAAAGAAAGAAAGAAAGAAAGAAAGAAAAAGAACAGGAAAGTATTTTCCTGAAACCATGGTAACCGAATCGAAAGTGACAAGTGTAATTTGAGGCGATTCCAGATAGAAACATTGAAAACAAAAGTTTTTTTTGTTAATTTTGAAATTTGGATGTTTGCCAAGAAAATGTGTCACCCTTTCCACTATAACAAAAATGGAAAAGCAAGCAAACAAACAAACAATAAATCAAAAAAAATACCCCCCCCAAAAAAAAAAACAAAAAAAAAAAACGACACAAAACAAAAACGGAACAAAGTAAATAAAGAAATACTGAGAGCCAAATAAACAAAACCTGTAAAAATATACAAACCAAAAAGAAACCTCAAAAGAAAATGAAAACAAATAAAACAGGTTTACTTCTATATAAAGTCTGTATGTAAGAGTGTGATCTTTCTTGCCAATTATTTTCATTAATATAAAGTCAAGTATTTTGTATGTGAAATGATACATTAACACGTGTAAAATTATCGTCTCTCAGGTCGGCAAAATTTTCAGGATAATGTAAGAAATTCTATAGACATAAACGCCTGCTATAGCACACACACACACACACACACACACACACACACACACACACACACACACACACACACATATATATATATATATATATATATATATATAAGCATGTGTGTATCTATGAGTGTCATTCAATGAATAATAGGAACTCAACACACACACACACACACACACACATATATATATATAGAATATATATGTATGCGTGTGTGTGTGTGTGTTTATGAGGGTCATTCAATGAAAAAAAGGATTTTTTAAAAGAAAAGCTAAGTCAATTTTCTATATATAACAATTCAGTTTAGTGTAAGGACAGTTTTACTGTAAAAACAGTTCCATTTCAAGCAATTCAGTTTAGCATAAGCACGCAGTTTAAATGTAAGTATGGTTTAATTGGCACAAACATTTCTATTTCAAGCTATTCGATTTCGTCAAACAGTTCTAATGTAACACTAATAGGTGGCCCGCCAAGCAGACGATTCCTTTGTCTGTTTTGGCGCGAAACCAGTCAAAGGGTTTTGGGACTTGAAATCTCGGCGTGGCCGGAAGAGGTAACGGGACGCGAGAAGAGAGTTGGTTGGAGAAAGGAGCTGACAAGCAGTTGGCGACGGGACACCGACAGATGCGGTCGACTCCGGACACAGTAGCAGAGAAGATAGGGTCCAGCGAAGAAGATCGAGTCAAGATGTCGGCATTCCAGTTGCTTTGTGGAATTTTCGTAAGTAATCCATGCTAGCGTTAGTCCATATATGCTATCGGAAATGTAGTGTTGCATAACTCCTTCTGCTCTTGGTTAACCCCAAGCATATTGTTCGCGTTTGTTCGTTTGTCCTTTTATTTTCTTCGCCCCCCTCGATTGTATTCTTGTAGTGGCAAGAAATGTGCGTTACCCCCCTCGGAACCACTAGTTGATCACCGGCCAAGAAGTGAAATGGTTAGAAGGTTGATGAACGTATGTGTTTGGGGGCGAGGGCGGTAACGTTACACTAATTCAAACAATTCAGTTTGGCATAAATATGCAGGCAGTATAAATCATTACTTTTCCTTATTTGATTGCACACAGTTGAATTATTACAAGAGTTTCTATGTAACAATAAGAATTTAACATCAGTTATTTGTTAGCCCACATTTGAATAGATACGTATGATATGTAAGTGATTAACAATTTTAAAAAGGGATTGATGTTTGCCGACAGTTAATTGGTTTCAAGTATTGTAGTTTTTGATTATTTCTTCAAGATTAAAGCTGGCAACTACGCGGTCTGTGTCGCTATCCATATTCGTAAAGGAATGAAAACGAAATAAGATTTTTAAAAAAAGGCTCTTCTTTACAAAAGGACAAGACGTGGTTTACCCACAACGAGTCTGAGTCAAAAAGAGAGATCCACATCTGGCGGAAAAGAAAAAATACGGGTATAGCGGTCAGTAAAGAAGGTTCGGCTGACAGTCTTCTTGTAGATAAAATGAGCCATCACTATTAATTTATTTGAAAAGAAGTACAACTGGGAATAGTGCTTCTTAGAGCCAAAACATTTGGCAAAATTTACCTTATTTATTGAATGTCCCTAACATATATATATATATATATATATATGTGTGTGTGTGTGTGTGTGTGTAATAAATCAATATGTTTCTGGTTGGGGACCATTCTTGGTTATTTTAAATTAAAAAAATTTAAATGTAAAAATTGTTCAGAATAATAATGATGAAAAATTAAAATGGGTAAAAAGCATGCCAACTCTTTATTAGAAGTAGCTTAAAAATCTTAAATCATGAATTATTACGAGAATAACAATAGAATCTAATGATAATCGGGGGCATATATCGAAATTTTAAAATAACGATATATGACTTAAAAAGAAAATTGAGGCAGCCAATGAAAAAAATGTAAGTAACGTCCTAAATAACCTCTTAGAAGAGAAGAATGCTCTTGAACCAGGAATATGGTAATTCATGAAATAAAGTATAAGCTAATGAATAGATAAGATAATTCTTAAAGGATAAAAAGTTCAAATAAGATAGGAAGTTAGGGAGTAAATTAGAAAGTACGTGGAAAATAAAAGAGACAAATTTAGATATGACACCAAGTTTAAATCTAAGGCATAGGAAAGGCAACTAATTTTAACCAGATTAACTTCGAAGTCCCAACTGCTCCTGTTTGTTTTGGGGTTTATATTTTTTATTTGATTATGTTTTTTTCCTTAAATAACACTATTTTTATATCTGCACATCCTATACGATTCCATCTGATGAGGCGAGACGAATCTACAACTTTTCGATATAAATTCATAA
>OY757914.1:99830841-99858341 GCA_963585895.1 Sepioteuthis lessoniana
ATATAAATATATATATATACATGGTTTTGGAATGAATAGTTTGTATGTAACTTTATTTTCGACTGAGCCACAGCTCATTTGTTTCACACTGTTAAATGGTTTCTAATACTGCGATCTAACATTCATTGTTTTATTTGCACACATTTAGATGATTCCGAGTATTGCAATATAATACTAATAATTGAATTTAAAGGTCATTTGTTTGTGTACAGTTAAATGGTTTCGGGTATAAAATATCCGAATAATTTAAAACTATTAAATAAAACGACACACGACACTGAGTTTCAGTTTAATGATCTTCTCTATACGATCACGTCTGATATTCTATTGAATTATTTCTATATTAAATATTCTCACAATGTCCGATCCATTTTCTATGTCACGTGATTATTTTTATCACGTTCATCAATCTAGCTTCTAATTAGAAAGTAGATGTCCGACTTCGGAGAGATATTTTGATATCAACTGTGATCTCTTTAGAACAGGGCGGGGAGACAAGCTTTTTCGTGGGACAGCCCCTTCACTAGGTTATGAATTATCAAAGGGCCACATTTATTAAAAAATGAATTTAGTCTCAATTTAAGTTCAAATGTTTATTTATTTTATTTTTAAGAGTTTCCTGTGGGCCGCACAGAACAATTTAAAATATTCCAAGAATTAATAAAATAGCAATTCTGATGGCTTTAAAATATTCCTAGAATTAATAAAATTGCAATTCTGATTTCTTTAAAATATTCATAGAATTAAGAAAATAGCAATTCTGATTGCTTTAAAATATTCCTAGAATTAATAAAATTGCAATTCTGATTTCTTTAAAATATTCTTAGAATTAAGAAAATAGCAATTCTGATTTCTTTAAAATGTTCCTAGAATTAAGAAAATAGCAATTCTGATTTCTTTAAAATATTCCTAGAATTAATAAAATAGCAATTCTGATTTCTTTAAAATATTCCAAGAATTAATAAAATAGCAATTCTGATTTCTTTAAAATATTCATAGAATTAAGAAAATAGCAATTCTGATTTCTTTAAAATATTTCTAGAATTAAGAAAATTCATATTATAAAATGTTCCTTCCAAGCTCAATTTGTATTGTTTACAACGTTTATTGCAAGCTCAAACTCTTTTTGATAGATTAGGAGAGCCCTTATGACGTAGTGGCTAACGTGCTGGACTTCAACATCGTAATTACCGAGATCAAACTCCAGTTGCGTTATTTTATTCACTTTCGAAAAGTTATTAAATTACTAATCTATTCGGCCACTGTTAAATGGTACCACTAACGTTTTTATACGAGATGATATCGGCATTAAATAAACCGTGAAGTTTTATATGCCATTAAACAAAGAAACCCAGCCATCCTCTTTAAAAAAAAAAAAGACCATCTAACTTCTGGTTATTCAACGTATTACCCTTTTTTCTTTTAATATAAATTTTGACAGCTACGTATCATTTTTGTATCACCTATTTCTGTGTATAACTGAATTTTTACATCTTTTATTGTCGTTCGGTCTATCCAATGTAGCTCATCGTTTACGGTGGTTTGGTTTTATGGCATATCAACTATTGTAGGTTATTTAATGCCAAATCAATTTCTTTACAAACAAACAGTTCTATTTGGCCTAGCGGTGAGAGTGTTCCCGGTAGGCCGGTGTTCAATCCCAGGTCGAGTCATACCGAAGACTCAAAAATGATACTTGATGCCTCCTGGCTTAATCATCATCATCATCATGCCGTGCTGGTAGCACGGATATCCCTGACCCTCTCTCGCCACTCCTCCCTATCGTTCATCGCCCTAGGCAGGTCTTCAGGACAACATCCCGTATCCTCACATAGATGCTGAATGTATGTTCGTGCTGGTCGTCCTGCTTTTGCACGGCCATGTGTGGGGGTCCATAAGAGTACATCTCTTATGAGTTCGTCCCTACTTCTCCAGCAGTGTCCTGCATGTCTGGTTCGTCTAACTTGAATAGTTTTCGTGATAGGAGGCAGGTGGCCGTACAGTTGGTGTCTTGTGGGGTGTTGCCGCCAGGACTTGTTCAAGATTGCTAGCAGCATTCTTGTGTAATTGCCGTCAAGCTTCTTCTCCAGCCGTTTTGTTAGAGTCCATGTAGTGCACCCATATAGCAGTATCGATGTGACCACTGCCTTATAAGGTATGGATCAAGGATAAAGTGGAACAATCCAGGGAAAGAAGATGTGCCTTTCTTTACACCTCGTTGTAGTAGCTATTGAAAAGGGAGCCTCCTGTCCCCACTCGACAACAGTCGCCAACTTTACTTTTACTTATTTCAAACAATTCAGTTAAGTTTAAGTACAGTTTTTGTTTACCTACAGTTAAATGTTAAACAATTCTATTTCAAAAAGTTCAGTTAAGCATAAGTATACAGTTTAAATATCAAAAACAATTATATTTCAAACAGTTCAATTTAGTATTTGAACAGTTTTTGTTTACACGTAGTTTAATATCAAAACAGTTAACTTAAGACAATTCAGTTTAGCATAATTACACAGTTTATTTCTATTTGACTTGGAGATAGGACTCCATCTGGTGCTACCACTCTGGGGCAGAGTGGACCTGGGAGCGATGGTAGTGAAGAGGTACTCTGCATTCTCCAAAGAAGCCTTACCATCAGATTGTTTAGTGTTACATTCAAGACACTTGTTGGGACAGTCGTACCCCTCATCAGAGATACAGTTAATGTATTCTGCAGCCCTAGCTGACTGGGCTAATCTTACAGTGGTTAGATAAACTACATTTGCAGTCAGACATGTAGTATCCAAAGAGCATTTGTTGGATTTCTACTGTTGTACGGATACTTCCTTTCATTATTCTGTTTTGTTTTTTTTTCATCTTTTTTTTTTCAAATAAATTTCTGGCTTTATTTTTTCATTACGAGCATCATTCAATAAATGAGACGGATTATGCTTAAGGTTTTGGCAATCGGAAACAGTTTACGGCTACAAAATTTTAAAGGAAATCAATAGCAGTAGTTTCTTTCATGTCCTAGAAGTCTGTTAGCCCAACTTACTTTACTGACTGCTGTGCACAGAACTTTTTTTTTTACCGGAGAGTAAGTGTGTTTTCACTCCAGGAAATGTCTTTTCGACTCAGGCTTTTATTCTGGCCATTTGCAATAATTCTTAGACTGAAAAATTCTACTTCGAACATATCACACATCTTTCTGTAATTTTCACATAGTTTGCATTTCTCAGCCACCCAAATGTTGATGACAGACCACTGTTTAAGCCTAAATCACTGTTTGATTTGTTATAATTTTAAATAGCCTCAGAAGTTTAAATTCATGAAAAAAAAAAAAAAATGAAATAAAAATTTATTCTTCGTTTTTTTTTTTTCGAAAAACAAATTCCACTTATTTATTGAATAGCTCTCGTATCTTGCACATATTATTTTTCTATGCTATTTCTATTATGCGATTATCAATCAAATTCCGAAATTTCTTTCCCCACATTATTTTTAACGGCCTAATTAAAAGGGGGATTAATTAAGATTATATTTTGGAGGTGCCCGTGGAGTAATGGTTATCGTCGTAGGAATTGGACACGGCGACACGAGTTCAAATCCTGGACGAGACTGATTGCATTTCACATAGCACTAATACCCTTGGAAAAGGTATGAATCCAATTATTCTCCCTCCAGCTATGGGTAAATAGTAGGACAGACTGGGTTCTTCAGCCTTGATGAGGCAACTAGTTTAGGAGAAGGAAAACTCTGAATTCAACCAGTTAAACTCCGCTTAAAAATTGACCTTGTGTCATATCCTGCCCGAGCGGAGGGGTTGGTAAATAGGATTAATTAAGATTATATTAACCTCTTCGCGTTTATTCTTTTTAAAGTTTGTGTTCTTATAACTGAAGACAACAGTAATATCTTCATCACTATTACTCTTTACAAGGAGTTCAGCTCATAGTCACACCTGAATATCAATGGCGTGAAATTCCGTGTTATAAGTAATTTTCTATATCGCAAAATGATATCAATATGTTATAAATGGATATATAAATAAAGTAGTAAAGCCCACAGAGTCAGACCAATCTACATAGGTTTCAGTAACGAGCGCAAAGGTGGAGAGGTGTAATGGTTAAAGCGATGGCCTGTGGAATAGTAGTAAGCGAGTTCGAACTCCAGTCGCGTTATTACGTTCATTTTCAGACAAATACTCTTGGGAAAGGTATTAACCCCTTATCCTCTCAGCTATCGGTTAAATAGTGCCACTACAGTTCACTTCAGAAGGATGGCATTAAATAACCCGAGAAGGTTGATATGCCATTAAAGCCAAGAAACTAAACTTATTGCATCATCGGAAAAAATCTGGCTAAGGAAGGTTGGATCAAACGGGATTTATAATGATAAGAGAATATCTTTATTTGCCTCCCAAGAAAAACAAAAAATTAAATTGAATTAACATAAAACCTCGTAAACTAATCAAAACCCAAGCGGCGTTAGGTGTTAAGGCGCGTAAATGAAGACGTGCGGGTAAGCAAACCCCTTAGTCATCATTCTTTAAAAGAAGAGGGCGAATGCTTTGTGGACGATGCCGGTGTTTTTCTTTTTTCTTTTGGCTAGGCATCACAGCACGATTTGATCATTTTTCAAGTAGTGCGGGTGCCATTAGTCTTTTCTTTTTTTATTGAATGTTTTTTCCCCAGATATCAGTTTGTATAACCTATATTTGCAAATGTATCATCTGGGTTATTTTTTCACACTATCAGGATCTTATATATATATATATATGGTTGGTTGGTTGGGTTTTATGGCATATCAACCTTTGTAGGTTATTCAATGCAAAATCCATTTTTAAACAAATAATTATTTCTATTTCAGACAATTCTGTTTAGTATATGTACTCAGTTTAATTGTTAAAAACATTTCTATTCCAAGCGATTCAGTTTGTTCAAACAGTTCTAATTCAGCTAATTCAGTTTAATATAAGTATAGATTTTATTTACAGAGTCAAATGTGAAAACAGTTCTATATTAAACAATTCAGTTTGTGTAATTACAGTTTCAATGTCAAAAACAGTTTCATTTTAAACAATTCAGCATAGCATAAGTGTTATATAGTCATCTACAGCATCCTGCAGCATCATAACGACACAATAATAGACAGACGTACGATGATAAAGACGCAGTAATAAACGACGCACACAGAAAGACGCAGGAAGACTTCTTTATAAAATATTTTACCTCTCACTTTATTTGTAAGGTTTCGAAAAGGGTTACTCAAAGTTTGCGTGTGAGAGGGAGCTGGAGACCGAACATAACTGAAAGATTTTGACCCGAAAGTTATGGCCGTCAGCGTTGTGTCTTTCTCGTTCTCCATGGCTGCTCAACCGGAGCCTTAGCGTCTACTCTCCTGTGTGCTGGCTTTCCCTACTACAACTCGTCTAGCTCCGTCTGCAACTATACTGCTTGTCCTCAACTCTACTCGCCTGTCTTCCTTCTGTTCAATTCGTCGGCCTTATATTACCTTCAAACTCCCACGTGGTGATATGGACACGCCTCCACGCCTCCGCAACTTCTTCCGATATCTAGCGACCGGGATGTGTCACTTCCGCTACCTTTGGAATGGCCTGTGTGATCGTCATCGAGCGGAAATAACTGTCATGCAGTTCAGAGGTCACTCTCTTCCGGTGCGTCAGTCTATGAGAGTATAATGGGATTTTTTTATACCTCGTCCCATTTCATCAGCCAATTTCCGCCCACGCGATTTCCTCTTATAACTGCCACTAGAATGTGTCACTTCCTTCCGGTGCATCACCTTGAATAGCATTTTTGGCCGGGTCAACAGGTCAAAACATAACATAAGTACGTAGTATAATTGTGAAGAACATTTCTATTTCAAATAATTCAGTTTAGTCAAACAGTTCTAATTCAAACAATGCAGTTTAGCATAAGTATGCCGTTTAGTTCTATTTAACCTATAAAGAGGGCCCTATCAGGTGCTACCATTCCGAGCCAGAGTGAACCTGGGAGCAATGGCAATGAAGGGGTACTCCGCATTCCCCAAAGCTGCAGCATCACTGGAACCTCACCATCAGATTGTTTAGTGTCATATCCAGGATACACGTTGGGGGTTACCCCTCTGCAGAGAAGTGGTCGGTGTATTCTACAGCCCCAGCCGACTGGGAATACACACAGACACACACGCACACGCACACACACACACACTCACACACACACACACATATATATATATATATATATATATAGTTTCATAATGTTCCTTTTGTTCTTTGAAAAGACATTAGTTTACTTCTCCATGCGTTCTTTCTTGTAAGTTAGTGCTCTTGTCACATACAATTTAACATATTTGCTTAAGAGACTACATCATTGAACACGTTGGGAAATCACTTTTTATAACTGTCTAAGCCAGTAATTCTCAACGTGAGGCTCATGCCTGACCCGTGGGGCTCATTCCTGACCCGTGGAGCATAGGAATATTATGATGGGACTTCTTTAGAGACCAAGTTAATGGCCTTTTAAACTTTCTTTAAGTGAATTGCAGTAAAATGTTGAATATGTAAGAATCAAATATTAGAGGGGCATCAGATTTTTAAAAATACCAAAAGGGGGCATCGCTCAAAATCGTTTGGGAATCACTGATCTAAGCCGTCCAAGTCTTTGGAACAGAACATTTTTACCTTCAAAGTTACTTTAACATTCAAATCTCTCTCTCTCTCTCTCTCTTCATATATATATATATATATATATATATGTATGTGCGTGTGTGTGTGTGTGTGTGTGTATGTGTGTGAATGAGTGAATATATATATATATATATAAAGAGAGAGAGAGAGAGAGAGAGAGAGAGAGAGAGAGTGTGTGTGTGTGTGTGTATGTGTGTGTGTGTGAGTGAGGGAGTGTGAAACTTTGAGCGAAAGTGAAAAATTGAGGAGGGTAAATAACAGATTTACAGACATATTGATTGACACACATACACACACACACACACACACATATATATATATATATATATATATATATATATATATATAGAGAGAGAGAGAGAGAGAGAGAGAGAGAGAGGGAGAGAGTGATAGGATAGATAGATAAATAGATAGATAGATAGATAGATAGATAGATTATGAATTAGTTAGAGAAAGGCTGGGAAAGAGGGGGAGCAATTTATTAGACTGATATTTACAGATAAATTAACTGACCGAAAGAAAAGGGAGAGTGAATAGGGATAGGTAGATATAAGGATAGATATGAATAGACTGATAAAGTGAGTGAGTCAGTCAGTCAGTGAGAGAGAAAAAGAGAGATAGGGAAAGCAAGGTTTGGTTTCTTGGCATATCAACCTTTGTAGGTTATTTAATGCCAAAGCCATTCTCCTAGTAGAATAGTAGTGGTACTATTTAACCCATAGCTGGGAGGATAAGGGGTTCATACCTTTCCCAAGGGTATTTTTCCGAAAGTGAACGTAATAGTGCGGCTGGAGTACAAACTCGCTTACTACGATTCCGCAGTCCATCGCTTTAACCATTACACCACGAAGACATGCCCCGGAAAGCAAGTTATACACTAAGATTTAAAGACGTAATGACATACCGAAAGAGAAGGGCTTGCGAATTGGAGATAGATAGATATAGAGATAGATATAAATAGACTGACATTGAGAGTGAGTTTGTTGGTTTAGGTTTTATGGCACATCAACCTTTGTAGGCTATTTAATACAAAATCCATTTATATACAAATAAACAGTTCTATTTAAAACAATTCAGTTTAGCGTACAAACACAGTCCTATTTCAATCAATTCAGTTTAGCATAAGTACGCTGTTTAATTCTATTTGACCCATAGATAGGACCATATCAGATCCTACAACTCCGAGCCAGATTGGAGTGATGGCAATGAAAGGGTACTCGGCATTCCCCAAAGCTCCAGCATTACTGGAACCTCACCGTGAGATTGTTTAGTGCCATATGCAGGACACTCGTTGGGGGCCGTCTTACACCTCTGCAGAGGTGCATTCAGTGTATTCTACAGTCACAACCGACTGGAAAAAGTGAGTTAGTGAGTGAGTGCATGTATGTGAGAGAGAGAGAAAGAGAGAGACAGAGAAACAGAGACAGCGAAATAGTGGAGAGGAATTAGTGAATATAAAATAGATAATATTTATACATAATATATATCGTATATATAATTATATCTATCTATCTATCTATCTATCTATCTATCTAGATAGATAGATAGATAGATAGAGAGAGAGAGAGAAACTACTACTAGTAGTAGCAGTAGTAGTAGTTGTAGCTGTAGAAGTTTGGTGTATTAACACATAAATATGTTTACAATGATTTCTTAATTATTTTTTCTGCTATAAATCCATAATATACCATGATTGAAAGGAAACTGTGCTTTTTCTGGTTGGGGGAAATTTGCCCTCCTTATTTGTTGGGTTTCACGTGTGAAGTGATTGTTTGCGAGTTTGAGCAGCAAACCATTGTTAGTGATTTTGATTCTAACTCGATGCTCCATAGTTATGGACTTTTTGTGAAACTATGTTAAACCTAATAAATTACTACATCTCTGCCTGGAGACTTCGCATGGTATAATGGTTAACTAACTAAGCTAATAGACCATTGTTCATGAGTTTGCTTCTCACCGGGTGTCTCATACTACACTGCCCTGTGAGTAAGTATGTTAAGCCTAGTAAAGAACCTATTTCTGTTACATATTAAATTCCAATGGGTGTCTTACGTAAACAAATCTTGTCTGAGTAGTGTTATTGACTTCCATTGTTAGTAAGTTCAATACTCACTGAGGCTTCAGCTTTCTGTTTAAATGTGGCACAAGGCTGTATGAATTAGGCATCCAATGAGACTTGAATTTACCTGGGAAGGTATGCTAGTCTAGCTGGATAACAATTACACCACCCAGAGGCTCCAGTTTGTAGCCGTGTGCCTAAGTTCAGTTATGTAAATGATTATTTGTTAAATTTCCAGAAAACTGTTCAATGTCAGTTGAAACAAATATCAATTAGTATCTTTGAGATAGAATTAAGTTTTAGAATTTTTTTCAATTATAATTTGCTTTAAAATAAGGTGCAAAAGAAATTCATTAAGATAAAAAAAAATAACAGCTCCTATAAAGATCTGAAGGGTTTTTTTTTTTTTTTTTTTTTTTTTTTTTTTAGCGATGCAGATTACTATTAGACGCATTAGCCTTTAGTCATGTGACCTAAGCATTGAACCTTACTTAAAAGTTCAGTTTGAAGAATGAGTACCAGTGAACTTAAAAATATAGGGCATCTGTCAAATGCCATTCGATCTCGAAGTCCAAAAAAAAAAAAAAAAAAAAAAGATATGCAGCAAAAATAAAATAAATAAATAAAATAAACAAACCAAAAATCAACCCCAACTCCTAAGAAATAAATAAATGAAATAAAAAAGTATTAATAAACAAATAAATGAATAAATAAAAATGCAATAAAAATATCACTATCCTCTCTTACTAACCTGGATGAAAGAATTAACAAAGATACTCGTAATTTGAATCCTACTCTCTCTCTCTCTCTCTCTCTCTCTCTCTCTCTCTTCTTCTTCTTCTTCTTCTTCTCTGTGAATATTGAAGTGTTACATAGACTGATGGTTATAGGCAGTGGTGTCGAGAGAAGTAGTGACTATAGAATCGGAAATGGGGCGGTAAGAGAGGGAAAAACTTGAAAAAGTGACAAAATTAGAGGAAGCGAATCACGTTCATGAGGGATTAAAATGCTTTGTTTTCGACGTCATCATTCAGGAGATGTTATATACTAATTAACACTTCTAAAAAAGAAAACAATACCCCGCCTGCACAAAAGCACCCCTGAAAAAAAAAAAAAAAAAAAAAAGCAAACATAAAAGCAATTTTTCACTCTATTGTCGTCGATGTGAAAAGACTTTATCAGTACTAAATTTATATTTATATATGTCTATAATAATAAACATAGAATATTAATACGAGATTCTCTTCGTCGTTTTCTGATTCAATTCATTCTAGAAGCAATACCTGTTCAAATCAATCGTTTGATTCTCTGGAAGGAAAAATAGTGGAGATTTCCTTCTTAATTCTTTTTTTATATAGAGACGTGTTTGGAGGGAAAGTAATTAACAGACGGAAATTTACTGACTTAATGACAGACCGAAAGAGCTGAGCGAGTGAATTTGAGATGAATGGATATGGAGATAGATAAAAATACAGGGTGGGTGTCCTCGTGGTGTAATGGTTACAGCAATGGACTGCGGAATCGTAGTACGCGAGTTCGTACTCCAGTCGCACTATTACGTTCACTTTCACGCAAATACCCTTGGGAAAGGTATGAACCCCCTTATCCTCACAGCTATGGGTTAAATAGTACCACTACTGTTCTTCTAGGAGAATGGCTTTGGCATTAAAAAAAACCTACACAAGTTGATATGCCATTAAACAAAGAAACCAAACAAAACCAGATATAAGTAGACTGTCAGATCGAGTACAAACAATGGTCCTAAAATATTGCAGGAGAGATATCACTAAGTGGTGTAGTTAGCGTCATGGTTATCGCCGAAGCAAATGGAATTTGCGACTCGAGTTCAAAACTTAGACGATGCTGTTGGGAAAGTTATCACTCCTCTTTTCTCAGCAATCAGTAAGTAGTTGAGCTGATTAGTTTCTTTAGACTTGATAAGAAAAAATCTGATTTGGTTTGGTTTGTTGGTTTTATGGCATATCAACCTTTGTAGGTTATTTAACGCCAAATCCATTTTTATGTAAATAATCTGTTCTATTGAAAACAGTTAAGTTTAGCATAAGTACACAGTTTAATGGTCAAAAACATTTCCATTTCAAACTATTCAAGCAGTTATATGTAATAATTCAGTTAAGTGTAAATACAGTTTTAATGTCGAAAAACAGTTCTATTTGAAATAATTGAGTTAAGCAGAAGCACGCAGTTTAAGTGTAAGTACGGTTTAATTGTCAAAAACATTTCTATTTCAAGCCATTCAGTTTACTCAATTCAGTTTAGCATAAGTATGCTGTTAGTTCTATTTAACCCATAGATAGGGCCCTATCATGTGCTACCACTCCGGGCCAGAGTGGACCTGGGAGCGATGGCAATGAAGGGGTACTCCGCATTCTCCAAAGCTCCAGCACTGCTGGAGCCTCACCATCAGATTCTTTAGTGTCATATCCAGGACACTCGTTATGGGGGGGTCTTACCCCTCTGCAGAGGTGCAGTCAGTGTATTCTACAGTCCCAGCTGACTGGGCAAGAAAAACTCTGAGTTGAAACCAGTTTTACTCCGCTTAAAAATAGATTTTGTACCCAACCTGCTGTGGCGGAGGGGATTGGTCAATAGATACAGGAGAGATATCACTGGAGTGACAGTATGTTCCGTAGTATGAGATAGTTCTTAGAGAAACGATCTTCAGGAAAGTATGAATGTTGATGCTGCTTCGGGTAAACTTGGAGAACTCTCCCTTTACAGTTTGTTCTAGTCATAAGGTTCCAATGACCCATATTACGCTACGGTCTTGTGAACCTTTTTTTCTATTTCTGGTCTGGACAGATTGAGTTAATATAGTTGACAGTCTTTTTTTTCCTATTCTATATTGATGCAATTCAGTAGGTCTTTTCTATCCTAGATAATGGGATAATGAATGAATCTGATTTCGAGAGGCAGCCTGTTAGCTCAGTCCGTAGAAAATGCATCTCTGCACCTAGTGTTTTCTGTATTACACGAAACACCCTGGAAATGTCGAGATTGTAGAGTATCTCTTCAATACCATAAGTCTCAGGTCCATTCCGACCTGTATTTCTACTACGTGTAAGGGTGGCATCTATGAGTCAAACAGAAATGTTCAATCATTTAAGTATGAGTATTATTGATATTCATTTGGAACTGTACAGCTGTGTGCAAATTGTTCGTATTAGATATAAAAACGTGATAAATAGAATTACTGTTAAATAGTTATACTTGAAACGATTAACTAAGAGCAAAAATTATCTCTAAATTGTTTAAAAATAAAGTTACCAACAAACTATTCACCCACAAATCCCATATTTAAAGGAAGGATTTGGATTAAAGTACCTACAAAACTAAACAACTAATAAAGAAACTTTTGTCTTATACGGCAAAAACCACGTATTTCTGTAAAATAATTACGGTGGTAATCAATTATATTAATTATTTTTTGAAAATTCATTAGGTTAATCATTCTATTATTTAGTTTGGTGAGGTCATAGGCTGGTTACAAATCTTTGAGTCTCAGTGTACTTCGTCACAAAAGTTCATATAGTGTAATTCTTGTCGAGATGTCAGGTTTGACAGATTGTTTTGTAGTTCGCAGAGTGACTTGTTTTCAAATCATTGTCGAGGCCGGATGTCCCTAAAGGTAAACATGTCATCGTCTAAGAATAAGATTGAAATAAAAGTGAAATAAAAGTTAATGACACGTGTTCTAATTTGAGTTGATGATGCAATAATGAACAATATATTATATATAAAAATATAATTTTGGATTTGGGGGAGTTGAGTTTTGAAATCCAAAGATTGAAGTTGGGTTAGACATTGGAGACAATCAATTGGGGGATGGGCGCCTCTTTGTAACTGCTTGCGAGATTTTCTCTTAAGCCCTTAAAATTCTTCCTCTCTCCTCCTGGTTGCGTTACATTGCTAAAAAGGTATACAGTCTGAAGAAAGTCTTTTTCGTATTCAGAATAACATTATCATTTTCGAAATTTTAATTTTCAAGATGTTATCGTAAGGTTACATATCATCTACTGTCCCGTATCACTCCAGCCACAACTCTTCCCTGCTGTTGGGATGAAGAATATGGAAAACCCCTTCATTGCCATTACTTCCAGGTCCACTCTTGCCCGGAGTGTTAACAACCTGCTAGGGTCCCATTTATCGGACAAACAGATTAGTTTGCAAATTTAAAATTTTTTTTTTTTGACAGGCAAACTTGATTTCGTATAACCGCGTGAAAAAAAACTTTTAGTAAACAACCCGATAAAAACGTGATAATAGACATACTATGTACGTGAATCCCTTACCTCTGTGCATAAAATAACCCCAGGCAGATTTACGTGCCATTTAAATCAATCAGTCAATCTTTTTTGGCCAATTCAAACTGCTAACAATCTTTTTTTTTTGAGATCGGATGATGAAATAATAATAATAATGATAATGAATTGTATTTCCAGATAGACCACGGATAAATGAAATTCGGATGAGAAAATAAACATGGAAAAGACGAAACATTGTACATTTATAAATTCAAGTTTCCATCTCATTATTATGATTAACTTTTACAGCAAAAGCAAAGATCGTTTTGATGAAATCATCTTTTGGACTCTGAAATATTCAAACCAGCATTTTATTAGCACATCAACATCATTGGTTCTATCATCATAATCAACACCAGTAGCAAAAGTATTATCAATATGTATTTTTTCTTTTTCTTTTTTTCCTTTTGAAAAGATTTTAATTCCACTTCCGGCCCTTGCATTTCTTTTTCTCCCTGTCGAATTACTAATGGAACTTCTCGTTCGATTTAACTCCCAGCGGAGGATTCTCTGGAAATACGACAGATTCGCATTAAGGTCGGGAGAATGAAAGAGAGAGAGAGAGAGAGAGAGAGAGAGAGAGAGAGAGAGGAAAGAAAGTTTGAGATGTTGGTGAAGGAGAAGGCTGCTTGTAAAAGGCTTAAAATATTTTGAAAAAATTAAAATTGACTCGTTTTTGTTTTATTGGCTTTTCTAATTCTTTGTCTGTTTTCTTAATTTCGTTTTATCGTTTTTTTTATTTCTTCATTCTTTTTCTACCTACATTCTTTCTTTCTTTCTTTCTTTCTTTCTTTCTTTCTTTCGTCCTTTATTTTTCTCCTAACTGACATTTTCGCTAATGTTATTCTTTCTTTCTTTCTTTCTTTCGTTCTTTCTTTCTTTCTTTCTTTCAGATTACTTCTTTATTTTGTGGGGTTCTTTATTTCTTTCTTTCTTTCTTTCTTTCTTTCTTTTATGTGTCATTATATAAATCTTTCTTTCTTTCTTTCTTTCTTTCTTTCTTATATCATTATATAATTCTTTCTTTCTTTCTTTCTTTCTTTTAGCTTTCTTTCTTATCCTTTTTTGTGGTATTCTTTCTTTCTTTCTTTCTTTCATGAGTCATTATGTAATTCTTTCTTTCTTTCTTTCTTTCTTTCTTTCTTTCTTTCTTATATCATTATATAATTCTTTCTTTCTTTCTTTCTTTCTTTCTTATCCTTTTTTATGGTATTCTTTCTTTCTTTCTTTCTTTCTTTCTTTCTTTCTTTCTTTTACCCCGAATTCAGTGGATGCCTTCTTTCTACATTTTTACTGTTCTTACTTTTTTCGTTTACTATAAATTTTTTCAATATCTTTTCTTAACCTCTTTAGATTCTTTCTTACGTTCTATGATTTTTTTTGCTCCATCATCAAATTCTTCTTTTTTTCCCCTTTCATCAGAGTTCATCAAGTTTGGCTCGCGGCTAAATAATGTAATTTTTAGTATGTTACTACACTCACCGAATTAAAGATCTCGCTCAGTTGGCTTGGCTGTAGAATACACCGACTGTATCTCTGCTGAGGAGTAAGACCCACCCCAACGAGCGTCCTGATATGACACTAAACAATCTAATGATGAGGTTCCGTAATACTGAACCTATGAGGAATGCGGAGCACCTTTTTATTACAATCGCTCCCAGGTCCACTCTGACTAGGAGAGTTAGTACCTATGGATCAAACAAAACTGTTTAACATTTAAACTGAGTACAAACGAATGACTTATGCTAAAGAGAATTGCTCGAAACAGAACTGTTTGATCATTTAACTGTGTGTAAACAAATGAGTGGTGTTTAATCGAATTGTTATTGATACATAGCAATACTTGGCTGGTTGGTTGGGTTTTATGGCATATCAACCTTTGTTGGTTATTTAACGTCAAATCCATTTTTTATAAAAATAGTTCTATTTCAAACAAATCTGTTTAGGATAAGTACACAGTTTAAATGTAAGTACAGTTTAATTGTCAAAAACATTTCTATTTCAAGCTATTCAGTTTAGATAAACAATTCAGTTTAGCATAAGTTTGCCGTTAGTTCTATTTAACCCATAGATGGGGCCCTATCAGGTGCTACCACGCCGAGTCAGAGTGGAGCTCGGAGCGATGGCAATGAAGGGGTGCTCCTACATTCCCCAAAGCCCCAGCATCACTGGAACCTTACAGTCAGATTGTTTAGTGTCATATCCAAGACACTCGTTAAGGTGTGTGTGTGGGGGGGTCTTACCCATCTGCAGAGGTGCAATCAGTGTATTCTACAGCCGACTGGGCAAAGCAATACCTGGGACAATTTACCTCATACTAATGCTAAATTGAATTGTTTAAAATAGAACTTTGATCGCTTAAAAGTGTGTTAGTAAATGATTAATGTTAGTGATATGTAGCAATACTTGGAATTTTTTAACTTTGTATTTTTTAAAAATTGAACTGTTTGATCGTTGAACTGTGGACAAAGAAATTTTTAATGTTTAATTGAATTTTTAGTATGCTTGGAACTAATTAAGTATGTTGACTTATCTTTGCAAATCATATATATCTAATATGTATGAATAAACCGGATTTGGCATTAAATAACCTGCAATGGTTGATATGCCATAAAACCCAATCAAACCAAATCCTATATATTTAATATATATGTATAAACCGGATTTGGCATTAAATAACCTACAATAGTTGATATGCCATAAAACCCAATCAAACCAAATCCTATATATTTAATATATATGTATAAACCGGATTTGGCATTAAATAACCTACAATAGTTGATATGCCATAAAACCCAATCAAACCAAATCCTATATATTTAATATATATGTATAAACCGGATTTGGCATTAAATAACCTACAATAGTTGATATGACATAAAACCCAATCAAACCAAATCCTATATATTTAATATATATGTATAAACTGGATTTGGCACTAAATAACCTGCAATGGTTGATATGCCATAAAACCCAATCAAACTAAATCCTATATATTTAATATATATGTATAAACCGGATTTGGCATTAAATAACCTACAATAGTTGATATGCCATAAAACCCAATCAAACCAAATCCTATATATTTAATATATATGTATAAACTGGATTTGGCATTAAATAACCTGCAATGGTTGATATGCCATAAAACCCAATCAAACCAAATCCTATATATTTAATATATATGTATAAATCGGATTTGGCATTGAATATGCCATCAAAACAAACCCCAAAACAAATCTATTTATAGAGAACTTTCTTGCACGGACAGCTGGTATCTCGGAACATGGATTTTTGTCTGCATTCATTTGACTCTACGTATACATTACATACAACGTATAACTTCTAATTAAAAAATTCAGTGTTTTCTATATTCGACAGAAAGGTGAAAATTATTGATTCCGTAGGGATTTTCAACAAATCAATTAAATTTGTATTCAATGTAAAAATATCAAGCATAAACACTAGGTTCACTCAAAAGTTTCGCTTTACTGTCGTCCATGCAATTTGGCGGCGTTTACATCATGTGACCGAAGCAGTTAAAGCCGTAGAATGTACCCTCTTTGATTAGTAGTACGTGGTAGTTGATGCGCCAACACGTTCTGCATTGTTTCACTCCATGTGTGATTTGAAAACCGCACAGATGAATGAATTTATGTTTAATGTGTTCGAAGGTGAAAATGCAGATGATTATAGAAAATACAGATGATCATAGAAAATGCAGATGGTTATAGAAAATGCAGATGATTATAGAAAATACAGATGGTTATAGAAAATGCAGATGATTATAGAAAATACAGATAGTTATAGAAAATGCAGATGATTATAGAAAATACAGATGGTTATAGAAAATACAGATAGTTATAGAAAATGTAGATGATTATAGAAAGTACAGATGATTATAGAAAATGCAGATGATTATAGAAAATGCAGATAATAATAGGAAGATGAAGAAATTTCGCTCGAGTAATAAGAATCTCGACGATAACCAAGGTCGGGTCGGTCTAAAACTATATTTACCGAGGTCGTGCTCCAAGTCATTAAACTCAAATTCGGTGGGTAACTCTCGGAGAGTATGATGTGACCTCGGAATCTCACAGCCTAGTGTGATTCGTCACTTAAGCAAATGCATCTGGAGTTGCCTGTCAAGTTACCAAAATATTGCAAAATTTTGACTCACTCTAGCAAATTGTAAATTCAATTTATACTCTGGTATGATATCATATCGTATATTTAGATAATAGTCTGGTATATGACATCATCATCATCAAGTCGCACTGAAAACACGGAGCATACTGACTCTTTCTCGTCATCCGTCCCTAGGCATCCATTGTTCCTGCTAGGCATTCATTTTTGCATCCTGTTTTTGTACAGAGCTGATGTATATCTGTCCTTGCCTGTTAACCAACACTGGTGAGTCCATGTGTAAGAGTCCATAAAAGAACGTTACAGTGCTCCACGTATCGCATTCGTCTTTAACAGTTTTTGTGATGGGAGGCAAGTGGTTGCACAGCTGCTGCTGTGAAGGGGTTTGCTTCCAGGATTTGTTGAAGACAGCTTGCAGCATGCAGCATTTTTGTGTACTTCTCATCTAAAGCAGATTATATCTGACAAAAAATATGAAAGATGTAGACTACGCAGATAATCTAGCACTTCTCGCTAATATAGCAACACAAGCAAAATCCCTACTGTATAGCCTAGAGCAAGCAGTAAGAGAAAATGGCCTCAACACAAATGCCAATAAAACCGACTACAATTGTTTTAAACAAAACGGAACCATCTTCACTCTAAGGTAATTGGTTTATTGGTTTATTCGGTTTCATGGCATATCAACCTTTGTAGGTTATTTAATGCCAAATCCACTTTTATTCAAATAATCAGTTCCATTTCAAACAATTTAGGTTAGCATGAGTACACAGTTTAATTGTCAAAAACATTTCTATGTCAAACTATTCAAGCAGTTATATATAACAATTCAGTTTAGTGTAAATACAGTTTCAATGTCAAAAAACTGTTCTATTTCAAATGGTTCAGTTTAGCATAAGCACGCAGTTTAAATGTAAGTACGGTTCAATTGTCAAATCATTTCTATTTTAAGCAAATCAGTTTAATCAAATAATTCAGTTGAGCATAAATATGCCGTTAGTTCTATTTAACCAATAGATAGGGCCCTATCAGGGCCCACGCCGGGCCAGAGTGGACCTGGGAGTAATGGCAATGAAGGGGTGCTCCGTATTCCCGAAAAACCCCAGAATTACTGGAACATCACCATTGGATTTTTTAGTGTCATATCCAGGACACTCATTTGGTGGGGTCTTACCCCTCTGCAGAGGTGCAATCAGTGTATTCTACAGCCCCAGCTGACTGGGCAAACTCTATGGTAAGTAAAGTGAGCAAAGAAAAGATTTGTGCTAAATTGAATTGTTAGAAATGGAACTTCTTGATCATTTAACTGTGTGTAAACAAATGACTGATGTTTGACTGAATTGTTAACGATATTTACCAATACCTGAAACCATTTGGCAATATACAAATGAGTGAATAGCGTTCAGTAGAATAATTAGGGCTAAATAGCAATACTGGAGACCATTTCACTGTTAGCAAACGATTAATATAGAATAGGATTCTTATTAGATTGCAATTAGTGGAACCGTTTAACTGGATAGAAAAAATAGCAATACTAGTGTGCAAACCAATTCGTTCTAACTCATGTAAAAGTGAAATTACCGACGAACAATGTGAACAAACAAATGACTGATCCTAATAACCAACTCCTCCGCTCGGGTAGGATATGACACGAGGACAATTTTTAAATGGAGTTTAACAGGTTTGAATTCAGAGTTTTCCTTCTCCTAGACTAATTGTCTCACCAAGGCTGAAAACCCAGTCTGTCCTACTATTTATCCATAGTTAGAGGGAGAATAATTAGATTCATACCTTTCCCAAGGGTATTAATGCCATGTGAAATGCAATCAGCCTCGTCCAAATGATCGATGTTAAATTGTGACATATACAGCTATACTTGAAACCATTTAATTGTATGTAAAAAAAGAGCAGGCTCGTTTTAAAATGTTATCTACAAAATATGTTTGCAATTCTATATTTATAAAGAGGGCTTGGCATTAAATAACCTACAATGGTTGATATAGCATTAAACCAAACCAAACCAAATCATGTAGATTTAGTATATATGTATAAAGAGGGTTTGGCAGTAAATATCCTACAATGCTTGATATATCATAAGACCCAACTAAACCAAAGCATATATATTCAATATATATGTATAAAGAGGACTTCGCATTAAATAACCAATAATAGTTGATATAGCATAAAACCAAACCAAACCAAACCAAATCATGTATATGAAATATTTATGTATAAAGAGTATTTTGCATTGAATAACCTACAATGGTTGATATACCATAAGACCCAACCAAACTAAATCATATATATCTAATATATATGTATAAAGAGGATTTGACATTAAATAACCTACAATGGTTGATATACCATAAGACCCAACCAAACTAAATCATATATATCTAATATATATGTATAAAGAGGATTTGGCATTGAATAACCTACAATGGTTGATATTCCATAAAACCCAATCAAACCAAATCGTATATTTAATATATTTGTATTAAGAGGATTTAGAATTGAATAACCTACAATAGTTGATATGCCATAAATCCCAACCAAACCAAATCATATATATTTGATATATATGTATAAAAAGGATTTGATATTAAATTACCTACAGTGCCTGATATACCATAAGACCCAACCAAACCAAATCATGTATATTTAACATATATGTATAGTGAGGATTTAGCATTAAATATCCTACAATGGTTGATATACCATAAAACCTAATCAAACCAAACCAAACCAAATAACGAGACAAATATATTTCTGTATAATGGAAACAAATTCTGAGCACTTTATAAGTAAGAACAACCTATGCTGTTGCCACATCATATAAATCAACCCATTCATTAGTTTCATGACAAAAAAGACTTTCAAAATTGATCACGAACCAAATTGCAGAAGAAGAAATATAATGTATTTACTGGAATGCATATGCTGCCAAAAGCAACATGTTTGAAAGTCGGAATAGCCTTTTTATTTCAGATTAAATAACAACAGACCCAGGATCAAATCTATGAATCAGAATTTTCGAATATAAATCCAACAATAATTCCATACAAACGGCCATGACTTCAACAGAAAATTAAAAAAAAAATTATCCTCATAGAAAGAATTGAAAAAAGATACAAACATAAAATCAGGAATTGAAAAATAAACAAGACAAATGGATAAAACGTCAGAAAACATTAGAATTTAATATGAAGCTTGAAATAAAAAATATGACAACCACAAACATTTATATAAAAGAATAAATCCAATGAACACTTACGCACAACATACGGAAACACTGGACAGCTGTTTCATCAGCAGTGTAAATCGTGATCTCCCACAGTGGAGATCGAACCAACGACCAGAGAGTCGAAACTCTACAAATATGCTAAAATAAATTGCTCAAAATAGAACTGTTTTGACATCTTAACTGCGTACTTATTCTAAACTGAATTATCTGAAATAAAACTGTTTTAACTTTGACACTGCGTTGCGCCCAGTCGAGGAGATGTAGAATACACCCCCTGCTTCTCTGCGAAGGGGGAAGAACCTCCAACGAGATGACACTAAAAAATTTGATGGTGCGGTTCCAGTGATGTTAGGGGTATGGGGAATGCAGAATATCACATCATTGCCATTATTCCCTGGTCCACTCTGGTTCGGAATGTTAGCACCTGATAGGGCCCTATCAATGGGTTAAATAGAACTAAACTGCATACTTATGCTTAACTTAATGGTTTAAATTAGAATTGTTTGACTAAACTGAATAGCTAGAAATAGAAATGTTTTTGACAATTAAAATGTGTTCTTACATTCAAACTGCGTACTTAAGCGTACCTGAATTGTTTGAAATTGAACTGTTTTTGACATTGAAACAGTACTTACGCTGTACTAAATTGTTTGATATAGAACTATTTTGACATTTAACTGTGAGTAAACAAAATCTATTCTGATTCTAAACTGAATTAGCTGAATTAGAAGTGTTTGAATAAACAGAATAGTTAGAAATAGAAACGTTTCTGACAATTAAACTGAAAACTTGCTAAACTGAATAGTTTGAAATAGAACAGATTATTTGTATAAAGATGGATTTGGCATGAAATAACCCACAAAGGTTAATATGCCATAAAACCTAAACAACCAACCAACCTATATAAACTATTTTAAAGAAATGATCAAAAGATGTTTAAAAACTTTCTAAAAAATTAGTTTTTTTCTTTGTTCTTTTTGTAACAAAAAACATTTCAAACGATGACCTTCTGTCAAGAATAGTCGCAAACAACAAATGAATAAATAAACAAAATAAAAGTCAACTTCCTATTTCTCATCACTCTTCCTTATGTGATTTTAGCGGAAGAATGAAAAAAGAATGAATGAATAAAATTTTGATCGACTAATTTATAATTCATATTTCTTTAAATTGATTTAAAAATCTAAAGAACGAAGTAGAAAATCTTTTCTTCTAAGCAAAGATAATTTTAGCCAAAACGTAGATATTTTTACCAGAGATAGCGGTAATCGTTTGCTCAAAATAAAGGGATAGATATTCTCAGTAAAAATTGATTAGTGAATGTATGTCGCTACGTGAGAGAGAAAAAGTAATTATGCCTTAAAGATATAGGATTTACACTCCTATATTTTTAAATGGCTGCAATGCCACTTGTTCTCGAAACAAAGATAGTGAACGTCGGTAAACTAATCAGTCTTGGGAACCTATTGGCCAGGAAAACCACGTGGTTAGTGCTCACAACTACGTCCGCAACTTCGATTTGGTCGCGCGTTTTTGGAGCCTACTTCACGACAAGGATTGTCTATAAATATTCGCATCTTCCAACATTCATTCTCTTTCAAATTTTCACTTACAGAGTCAACACACTCTTTCCAGCGTGACTTCCAAAGAGAACACTCTCACTCTCTCAATTTCGACTAACAGAGTCAACATACTCTTCCACTTTTTTACATTTGATTTCCAGCAGTCAACCACCATAAAAATGTATACTCCAACCAACCATTCTCTTCCTTGTCATATTTTTCGGTGAGACTTTTTTCAGCCTCGAACACAGAAATTTCGTCACACCATAGAAAGAAACAAACAGTAGAAAGACTTAGTCAACACGCATAGGACACGTTTGTTAAATAGTCCTTTTTTGTAGTATTAGTGTTAGTTACACACACACACACACACAATGAGGAATATTTAACGAACATTATTAGGACACTAGTAATGTTTGCAAACATTTCATTGAATGTATTGTTGAAATATAATTTTGAATTTGTTTGTATTGCTTTGTTTTAAATAATCTTTTTGTACGCGTCGTTTCACACATCATTTGCCTTTATCAAAAAACATATTCAACAAATAGCATGCTCCCCTACAAAAAAGATACAAGAAAACTGCTGCTGATGACGCAAATATATATGTAAACAACATTCGTTTAATTTAAGAAAAATTAAACTAGTTGAAATGAAATGCATTCTTGAAAGAAAAGAATTTAAATTTTCACTCAAAAAGAAATAAATCAAAAGTTATTTAAGTTGAAATTAGTTACTTAATATTAAGTGAGTAAGCATTGACAAATCTATAACTACCGTTAGTTGAGTAAGTACAGACAAATCCATACGTACTGAAGAGATAGTTTTCTCTTCGTTTATTTATACAATTTAGGTAGACTCGAAATTAGTTAAAAAAGTTGATTGTTTATCTATGAATATAATTGGCTAAGACATTGCATTTTTAATATTTTCGAGGAAAAAGATATCTAAAATCATTCTGGGTTTTGATCCTTCGAATAATTTACGGCAAGTTGTCTGCGAAGTATCTCAAAATTTGATTACTCGCGCGACCGCGCTTGTAGGTTAATGAATGGAAAAATGCATATACAAAAAATTCAGTTTCTTGAGCCGAATTCTTAGTCTGTAAATCTGCTGAGTTCCCATATATATATATATATATATATATATATATATATATATATATATATATTTACTAATCTAATATCTACCAGCATTCACGGTACCAGAAAAAAAGAAAAAAAAACCCGCCAGGAACAAGAGATAAAAGTATCTCGAATCACCGCCCGGCGGAAAAAAGAAAAAATTATAGGTCAAAAAAGAAAGAAAAGGCCAACCTCGTCCGACTGCTTGAAAAAAAATCAAGGGATCCGCAGTCAGTTGGTCAAAAGAAAACTAAAACCTTCCGCGAATCCTGCAATGCTACAATTACAAGAGTGCTTAACACGAGTGGAGCCAATTATAAAATTAACTTAAATCACGAGTCGGAAATCTTCTTCTAAAGTTTCACCTTATCAGATCATCAGGAAGCCTAACTCCAACTGTTGGAGCTAGGCTTCCTGATGATCCGATTAGGTGAAACTTCAGTAGAAGATTTCCGACTCGCGATTTAAGATAATTATATATATATATATATATATATGGGAACTTAGCAGATTTCCATACTAAAAATAGATATAAGGAGAACTTTAAATGAAACCGATTTTTATGCATTTTAATCAGGCTCTCCTCTCTTCTTCACTTTTTTTTTCACTGCCTGTCCTACATACATCTACGCTTTTTTCTCCACCCTCGACATATTTAGTATATCAACCAGCCCTCTCTCTGATTATCTCTTAAACTTTGTTAAGGTGCTCGATATTTATCCAGCATCTAACAAGTCGAGATTTGACACAAATTCAGTTTATTGTTGGTGGGGGGGGATACGCATGAATCGAGATTTGTGCGTGCCCCCACCCCCCAAAAAAAACTTGATCCCGTCAGTATTTATTATTTTTAGGGTACCTCAGGTGCCAACCGATGAATTCATTCCTGCCGAGCAGATATTGGCTTGTAGGAAGGCTTCCTCGACCAGGACTTTGTGAAGGCGTTTGCGTTCACAAAAGCCACAGATACCGCATGTACATTTCTTACTAAAAGCGTGATATTCAAATGATAAACAGTTCTGACTTGACTACACTCTTCTCAGGTATAGCACGAGACACATGGTCATATTAAAAAGAGGTCCCATGTGCGTACTCAGGTCCAAGTGAAAAATATATTCCAGCCTCTGTGTTATATAAATACGGAATTATTTTTTTATTAATCATTTTGGTTAATCATATTTTATCATTCGGTTTGGTTTGGTTTCTTTGTTTAATGGCATATCAACTCTTTTTAGGTTATTTAATGCCGAAGCCATTCTCCTAGAAGAACAGTAGTGGTACTATTTAACCCATAGGTGGGAAGATTAGGGGGTTCATACCTTGCCCGAAAGTGAACGTAATAGCGCGACTGGAGTACGAACTCTCGTACTACGATTCCGCAGTCCAACGCTTTAACCATTACACCACGAGGACACCCCGGGTTCGTTGGACTTTGAACTATTCAACTAAGTGCAGGTACAGGTGCACACATTGAGTACAGTTCACGCTCGCGCGCAGACGATATGACAATCACAAATGTCATAATAAAAATCCTAGATAGAAAATGTGACTTAGGCGTGAATGACGTCATGCCCAGAAGCGATGGGGAGGGAATTTGGTGATTTTGAAAAAAGCAGTTAGTTGAGATTTGACTCTGGGCAAGGCCAGTCCATCTGGGGGCAACGGTATGCACATCGCGTTTGTTGGGTCAGTGAGTTGAGATTTGACTCTAAGCCGAGCAGTCCAGCTGGGGGTTGACTGAAGGACGATGTAGGAACAGTCACCATAGTAAAAACTGTGTGTCTCTCTCCTCGTGTAGAAAAACTAAGTCAAGAAGTTAATGAACGTTTCGTACCTGAACTATGGAGAGTCGTCAGTGTTTCGGATTTCCCTGCATCTGTATATTTTACATATTCGTATTTTGGATATGTTACATCTGTGATCACTGATAAGCTAGCTGCATGCTACTCCATTCTTTGTTTCTAGACGTAATAAAGAAGGGAGCTGGGATCAAAACAGATACTACAATTTAATGAAGCCATCAAAAAAAAAAAAAAAAAAAAGGAAAAGAGTAAAAACTACTCCCTCCCAAATAACTACTTAATTTCTAATTTGGTTTGGTTTGGTTTTATGGCATATCAATCATTGTTGGTTATTTAATGCCAAATTCTGTTTATACACGTATATTAAATATATATGATTTGTAAACACATTTTCTTGATAACATGTTTAAAAAGAGCCGAAGCTCATTTTTTTTGTACACACTCAAATGTTTCCAAGTATTGTTATGTAATACCAATACTTGAATTTAGTTTGAACTCGCTGATTACGGGTCGTAGTGCAACACGTTTGCCACAACTCCCCAAGGATTCCCTCCCTGTTATCATCGTAAGAAAATGATATCCTGGCCGCGGATGTTTGTGTTTCATTTCGTCCTTCTGCTCTTGGAAAAGGCACGAATCCACATGTACTCCTTCCAGCTATGGATAAGGCAGACTATTTATTTAGCCTTGATTAAGGTAATCAGTCTAGGAGAAGGAAAACTCTTACTTTAAACCAGTAGTACTTCGTTTAAAAACTGATCACGTTTTCCTTCATGATCGTGGAAGAGGGGTTGGGTAAATACAAACATTGACCCTGTATCTTGGGGAAAAAAAACTGGTCGATGCTTTTTTTTTAATTTCAACATGGATATCAGACAGACTATTTCTTTTTCTTTATTTGCTTCTTCTTCTTCTTTTTGAAGAGAGATAATTTATATTTTTAATACGTTCCTGTATTTTCATTAACGTTGCATTTTTCTTTCGACTGGCCTTTCTTTTCATTTTTTTTTCTATTTTTATTCTTTTTTTTTATTTTACATTTCTTGGCTGATCAACTTTTATCTCTCTCTGTGTCTCTGTCTCTATCTTTGTCTCTGTTTCTCTCTCTCTCTCTGTCTCTGTCTCTGTCTCTCTGTCTCTCTCTCTAATTTTCTTTTTCTTTCTTTCTTTCTTTCTTTCTTTCTTTCTTTCTTTCTTTCTTATCGTCTTATTCGTTTGTTTTTTATATAGATTTTTTTTCTTTTTTTCTTTTCTGATCCACTTTTCTTTTCTTTTCCTTGTTTCTTTTCTTGTCTTGATATTCTTGTTCTGAATCGGCTATCAATAGAATCAAGATTCTCTTTCCAATGTCACCGATATATGTCACTACTACCACTACCATTATCATCATCATCATTATCATCATCATCAACATCTATATTTTTTTTTCTTTTTTTTCCTTTTTCCTTTTCGGTCGACAACATTAAAACCAGTTTTCTCTCTCATACCAACACCAGCTCCACCGACTCTTAAAACACATTGATATCCTCATCGCCATCATTCTCGTATATTTTTCTGCTTTTGTTCGGAACTTATCCTTTCATTCGTGTCTTAACAACCGCCATAGTTTCCATAATTATCATCATTATTATTATTATTATTATTATTATTATTATTATTATTATTATTATTTTTATTATTATTATTATTTAACGTTTTTATCATATCTTCTTTTTCTTCTTTAAGTAGTAGTAGTTGCATAAGATGAAATTTTTTTCTGTTCTTTCAAATAAGATATCCTATTATTCTACTCATTTGAGAGTTCTTCTGTATCGTCAGTGTAGTAATATTAGTTGCTATTAGTAACTATAAGAGATTCTATAATTATTATTTTATTTATCTGAGAGTGTTTCACACCAGTGTTAGCTGATGGTCTTTCACCGAACTTTGAGTGACGGCCAGTCTCCACAGATCTCTTGGACTTTATTATTATTATTATTATTATTATTATTATTATTATTATTACCATCATCATGAAATGCTTTTACCGTCTCCTCCTCTTTTCCTTAGTAGAATTATTATTTTTATGATTATTATTATTAGTAGTAGTAGTAGGAGTAGTAGTTGTAGTAAGTAAGTAAGTTAGTAAAGTTGGCGACCTTAGTCGAAGCTGTCTCGAAGGATCCCTTTTCGATAGCTACTACACCAAGGTGTAGGGGAGGCCGATACTCCTTTCCCTGGGTTTGCTCCACTTTACCCTTGATCCCTACCTTATATTGCTGAGTGTTAAGCAAGGAAGCATCAAGTACCATTTTTTGAGTTTTTAGTATGACTCGACCTGGGATTGAACCCAGGCATCCCAGGCCATTGGCGAACACTCTAACCAACATGCCAATGTCCGGTAGTAGTAGTAGTAGTAGTAGTAGTAGTGATTTATTCTTTGTCCTATTCTTAACTCTGATAGTTTCTTTATTTATAAGAGTATATTTGAATAATAAATGTATGATATAATTATCATTTACATAGACAAAGATATCCTCGTAAAAATGTAGCTTGTTTCTTGATGAGGGGGTGTCCTCGTGGAGTAAT
>OY757914.1:99865841-99880841 GCA_963585895.1 Sepioteuthis lessoniana
CTTTCTCTCCCTCTATCTTTCTCGTTCATCCTTTTAGTTCATTCATTATTTGGGGGCAATATTCCTTCCCGAGTGAATTTAGATTTTAAAAGTACAACAACAGCAACAACAGCAACCTAGAAACAAAGACTCGAGTTAAACTAAAAATCAAAGAAAAGAAAGAAAGAAGGAAAGGAAGGAAGAAAGAAAGAAAGAAAGAAACAAGCAAACAAACAAACAAACAAACAAAAAACGTTCTTACAGAATTAACATTGCACCAGTAAAAATAAAAATAAAAATTCAAATAATATAAAAAAAAATACGTCCAATGAACGGAAATAAATAAAAAAAAAAAAGATTTTAAGAAATAAAGTCAGATTTGAACAAAAAATTAAATAAAAATCCTGGAATTAAAAAACAATAAACACATTTTTTTAAAAAATCTACGTATATAACAAAAAAAAACTATGTCGTTAAAAGAAAAAATCCCCCCCCCCCACAAAAAAAAGGCATAAATTAAAAATTAGCCCAAAGAAAGAACCAAATAGAAATTATAAATAACAAAACAAAAAATACAAAAAGAAGCAAAAAAAAGATTTGTTAGCAAATGGCCCACAACTCGATACAGAAGTGATAAGACATTTTTAATTTAATGATTGGAGCAATATTTTAAGAGAATCTTCTAAAACAAGGTACGTGCGTCCAAACGGAAACTGGGCGTGGTTAACCTAGAGGTAGAATGCTTACTGATTGGTCTGTTCTGACAGCCTGTTGGATGACGTCAGCGAGGAAAATGGCGTTAGTTTTAGACGGGACAGCAGCAACAGCAGCACTTACGCCACTACCATTAAATTTCCACCATCCCTACCTACACAACCACGACCACCATCACTATTATTATCATTATTATCATTATTATTATTATTATTATTATTATTATTATTGTAATTAGACTACTAGTATAATAACTGCCATGTAGTGAATTTATAAAGTAAGATTCAGTCTTAGGTTAGGGGGTACGTTTTTGATTCGGGACGGGTCGGGTGGACTCTTGGAGTGCAGTGGTGGTGAAGGCGGAGGACAAGGATGAAAAGAAGCACAGTGCTGGTGGAGGTGTCTGGAAATGGCGTGGGGGTGTTACTCAAACTAGTTGTTCTGTTCGGTTTTAATGTAACACAAGTCGAAGTGGTGGGTAACAAGGTGAGGTGGCTGGTAGCTGTATTTGGCGCGAACGAGATGGTGGTTACAGAAGAAAAGAAAAAAATATAAAAGTTCGTGGTGGTGGGGTGTCCGTGGTGGTTGTGACGCGGGAAAGAGAAGGGTGCGAGGTGATGCGAGATGGAGTCTGATGTAGGGGTGGCACGGGTAGTTGTATAGAAATGGCTGCGTAAATTGTTGTTGTTTTTTTCTTGTTTTTTTTTCTGTTTTTCATGATCTTGTTGTTACTTTTGTTGATGCCCCGAAAAAGATTCGCTGATGCAATGTGCTATGCGTTCAGTGGGACGTTGCATTTCAGGGAAAAAAAGTACATCCACATATTTTGGTTGTAAAGTAGCTTATCTATTCGTTGAGATTTTCGTGTGAATAATCAATTCACACACACACACACATACACACACACGCGCACGCAGACACAAATATATATATATATATATATATATATATATATATATATATATATATATATATATATATATATATATAAATCTGATTAGTAAAAAACAAAGTTCATTTCGAACAATAACCGTGAAAAATTATCAGTGAGTTTACAAATTGGATAGGAAATTATTTCATTCTATAAAATACAATATTTCAAGTGTATGGATATTATAATAAACCTCATCTTATTTTTGATAGGCCACTCACACACACACAGACACACACAGACACAGACACACACACACTATATATATATATATATATATATATATGGATGGATGGTGAGTCGTGTAGGTTATTTAATGTCAAATCCTGATTAGACATTCAAGGGTTGGACAAAATAATAGAAACTCAAACAAATTTATGCAAATACGGTTTTCTGATTTCAGCCCTTCTCAGAAATCCGGCTTTGTGCAGCTCCCTTCTTACAGCTTTTGAGAAAACTGGGTTTTCGACAAGGTCATTAAGCTCTGCTGTATTTTTCAGAGCTGTATTCTTGTGATCCTTCCTAAAAATCCGCATAAGAGTCCGACAGTTCCTATTAGACAGCTTTCGAATTCTTCCGGACTTTTGCTTCAGTGAGAGTTTTTTTCTTTCTTTCTCAAATGCTGGCATTACTTTTGTGACCGTACTCTTTGCTACAAAATAATTCAGATGATTTTACCACTAGTACTTGCCATACGACGACCACCAAGCTGACCTCTTTTTAAGTCTGATGGATCTGCTATTTTAATGAATTTTGACTTATTTCTTCAGATGATATCTTGAAAAAAAAAACAATTTTAGTAAAATAACGCGAGAAGAATTAATAATGAATAAAAAAAACATGAAAATAACAAACGTTTGATGGTTTTATAAGAGTTTCAGAATTACCTAGTGCCTTCAATAAGTTTCCTGACTTTTTTTGTACAGGTATTTAGAATTGTCGTAGACTCTTGAAAATTCAGTATCTTATTGCTATGCATCTTATGAGATGATTGATTAATTTTTATTATGTCAGGTTCAAATGAACAGCTTCAATAGCTATTGGAATACACCCTACTAAAGCCTGATTGTCACAGGTGGTGAATTTCAAAAATGTTATCTGGACTTTAGAAGAACGATATGCAGTAAAATTCTATTTTAAACTTGGAAACGTATGAAATGCTTCAGACTGCTTTTCGACCATCTTGCATGAATCGAGCATCAGTTTTTGAGTAGCATAAGAGATTCAAGGAAGGCACAGAGTCTGTGAGGGATGATGAGAGGTGTGGGAGGAGTAAGGAAGTCAATACACAAGAGTTGATTGGCCAAAGGGTTAGGGTTAGGGTTACTATGGGAGTTCAGGAAGAAATTCAAATCGGGTCAGTGACCAGGATAATGCACCAGTCCACAACTCTATCCTTGTTACAGACTATTTGACCAAGATGGGCATCAAGACAGTTCGTGCGCCTCCCTATAGTCCAGATCTTGCTCCCTGTGACTTTTGGTTATTCCCTAAGCACAGAGTCTGTCGTTATGAGACAACTGAGGAAATGAAAGAGGCAGTGACGAAGGTAACTGACACGTTCACACAAGAGGATATCCATGGGGCGTTCCAGAAGTTGTTGGAACGGTACAACAAGTGCTTTGCAGCCGGAGGAGATTACTTCGAAGGGGACTAGAGTTTCATATGTGTACTATCAATAAAAGTGTCCATACGAAAAATTCAGGAAACTCATTTAATGATCCTCGTATAATGCGAAAATTCTTGGTGTTTTCATTTTTTCTTCTAACTCCTGTATATATTTTATATATGATTTTTGAAGAAATAGTTTATCGGTAAAATTTTTAATTGGGTCAGTGTTCTTTTGTTTTCACACACTTAAATGGTTTAAATTATAAATATTACCTCGAAATCTTTTCTTAATAGTAATAATCTGTGCGTTGCTCAGTCAGCTGGGGCTGCAGAATTCAGCGACTGCACCTCTGCAGAGGGGTAAGGCCCCCCCTCCAACGAGTGTCCAGGATATGACACTAAACAATCAGATGGTGAGGTTCCAGTGATGCTGGTGCTATGGAGTATGCGCAGCACCCTTTTATTGCCATTGCTCCCAGGTTCACTCTGGCCCAGAGTGGTAGCACCTGATGGGGCCCTATCTATGGGTTAAATAGAACTAAACAGCATACGCATACTAAAATGAATTGTTTGTATTAGAACTGTTTCACTAAATTGAACTGCTCGAAAAATAATCATTTTTTTACAATTAAACTGTGTACTTACATTTAAACTGTGTACTTCTGCTAAACTGAATTGTTTAAAATGGAACTGTATATGACATTGAAGCTCTACTTACGCTAAACTGTATTGTTTAATATAGAACTGTTTTGACATTTAACTGCGTGTAAAGAAAATCTATACTTATACTAAACTGAACTGGCTGAAATAGAACTGTTTGAGTAAACTGAATAGCTTGATATAGAAACGTTTTTGACAATTAGATTGTGTATTAATACTAAACTGAACTGTTTTAAATAGAACTGATTATTTGTATAAAAATAGATTTGGCATTCAATAATCTACAAAGGTTTAAATGCCATAAAAACCAACCAACCAACCTACCAAACATCATTTTTGTGGACGCAATTACATGGTTTCGAGGCTTGTAAGTGATTGACTTATAATTATTAACTTATTGTTGTATTTGAGCAATTGATTGGACTCTAATGCCTACTAACGCTTCGGGTTAAAGCTGACCTAGGAGAAATGGCAATGAAGGGGTACTCCATATTCCGCAAAGCTTCAGGACAGGAGACGCATCACCAGGTGCAGCTTAGCGTCATAACTAGTGCATTCTTTGTCTTTCCTCCGTAGATGAGACCCTAACAGGTACAACCCTTCCGTGTCGAAGGGGATTTGTGAGTAATGGCAATGAACGTGTACTCCACATTCCCCAAAGAAATAGAACTGATGTAGTTTAATATCATAGCCAGGACACTCGTTTAAGGCGTCTGGGTAAGACGCCTTAAACGAGTGTCCTAGCTATGACATTAAACTACACATTTAAATGGTTTAGATTATTATTATTTAACTTGAATAATTTTTCTTAATAGTTATCATTTGTGCGTTGCCCAGTCGGCTGGGGCTGTAGAATACACTGACTGCACCTCTACAGAGGTGTAAGACCCCTCCCTCAACGCGTGTTCTGGATATGACACTAGACAATCAGATGGTGATTTTCCAGAGATACAGTCGACGTATTCTACCGGCCTAGCCAACTATATATATATATGTATATATATATATATATATATATATATATATGTATGCTTGTGGTGAAACGGTTATCATCGTAGCAAATTGATATGATGCCCAAAATTCAAACCCTGGATGAGGCTGTTGCATTTCATATTGCTCTAATATCTTGTAGAAAAGTTTGTATCCAACTATTCTTCATCTAGTCACAGGTAAATAGTAGGGCAGGCTAGCTCTTTAACTTTGGTATGGCAACTGGTATCGGATAAAGAGGGTTTGGAATATATATATATATATATATATATATATATATATATATATATATATATATATATAACTCAACAAACTGGCATTTGGCTATTATAAAGTTGGTTGGTTGGTTGGTTTGGTTTTTTATAGTATATCAACTATTGATGGTCATTTGTTGTCAAATCCTTTTTAAATACATATATATCAAATATATGATTTTTAAACACAATTTTAGATTCACTTTTAGATGAGCTTGAGAACATCTTTTCATCCAGTAAGATGGTTTCATTTATTTCTATTTAATACGAATAATTCTATTAACTATTTGTTTTCACACAGCTTAATGTTTTCAAGAATTGCTAAGTATCACTAACAATTAAATTAAACATCAGTCATTTGTTTTCACGCAGTTAAAATATCAAGCAGTTCTAATTACAACGATTCAGTTTAGCATGAATACACAGTTTTTGTTTACACACTGTTTTTTAATGATCAAACAGTTCTATTTCAAACAATTCAGATTAGCATAAGTACAGTTTAAATGACAAAAATTTCTATTTGACACATAGATGGAAGCCTATCACTCCAAGTTAGAGTGGACCTGGGAGTGATGGCAATGAAGGGGTAATCCGCATTTCCCTTTGCTCCTGCATTATTGAAGTCTTGCCATTAGTGTCAAATCCAGAAAACTCGTTGGGGGAGTCTTACCCCTCTACAGAGATGCAGTCAGTGTATTCTACAGCCCCAGCCGACTGGGCCAGCACTCCGTAAGTGAAATCAACCTGAACAGATTGACAAACTTTCAACTTGTTCTGTTATATATTAATATCAATATTATTCATTGGGCACCCCAAAGATTTATAAGAATCCTCTTATATATTCTCAAATAGAATCATTCCCAACATTATTATGTTTTATATATATATATATATATATATATATATATATATATATATGTGTGTGTGTGTGTGTGTGTGCTAAACTGAACTGATTGAAATACAAACGTCAAATTTTTTCTAAACTGAATTGCTTGAAATAGGACTGCTTTAAACTTTGAAACAGTATGCTAAACTGAATTGTTAGAAATATAATTATTTTGACACTTAACCGTTTGTAAACATAAGCCATGTTAATATTAAAATGAATTGTTTGAAATTCAGTTCGGCCTTAAATGGCCCAAAAGGGGTTGATATGCCATAAAACCCAACCAACATACCATGGCCAATTTTGCCGAAGCAGTTAGCAATGAGAAGTAGTTTACAATTCCGCTCCTTTAAGGAAATCATTAAAAGTATCCTTTTGTGTTTAAGCATCACATTCTTTACTGAGTGCTGCACTCTGAACTTTTTTCTTTACCGGAGAGTCAGTTTATTTCAACTCTTTTATGACTAAGGCTCGTTGTGGCAAACCCATGTTTAACCCGTTAGTAAATATTTTCAGATTAAAACACATCCCAGATCCTTCTGTAAATTTCACATGGTTTGCACTTCTCAGCCATCAAATATTTGATGACAGACCTCTGTTCATCCAGCAAAAATTTAATGACAGACAGGTTCAAGGCTAAAGCATTCTGTTTGATTTGGCGACATTTTGGATCGTCTCAAAAGGATTATCCTTGTAAGATGAAAATAATTCTTGTGATAAACTTAATCCCAAACCCTGCCTTGTTTAAATTTACTGAAAAAATATCGGATAAACGTTATCCTAAAGCGTTACTTAAGATATCAAATCCTTTGATTAATAATTCCTTAGTGGAAATTTGTTAATACATCAAAAGGATCTACGATGAAGTTGCATATTGATTGGTCCTTACCACAATGTGACAAAAGCAAACAGAGTCTGATTTCATTGTGCTATACTGCTACGGTAGTGTGGGTTACTGGTAATTCCGGAGTTCAAGTCGACCTAGCCCAGTTGCCTCGGGCTTTCAAATACATTGACTGTATTTCTATTGAGAGCTAAAGCCTCTGCTCCACGGGTGTTTATGACTCCAAACTTTGATTTTGATTGAGAGGCTCCAGGCCTGGAGCTTTGGGAAATTTAGAGTACCCCTTCATTGCCATTAATCCCAGTTCTACTCCAACTCCGAGTGGTAGTACCTGTTAGGGTCTCTCCTAAGGGTCGAATAGAATTTGCTAATCATTTACAATATCATTTATGAAATGAAATGAAACCATTTAATTGTGTGCAAACGAAGGAGTACTGTTGAATAGAATTATAGATAACAATACGTACTTGAATTCTTTTACTAGAAATTGCTCTCATGGAAAACAACTCAATACGTGATATCTTAATGATGCGAAAAGACTGGGGCTGAAGGTCAATCGCTTTCAGAAAAGGAAGACTTTGTCCAGGACACGACAGTAAACTGCATTTAGTGACGAATCTCCAGGTTTAGAGTTTGGGGAAAGTGGAGTACCCCCCATTACCTTTACTCTCAAGTCCACTCCTACCAGTTAGGGTCCCATCTATGGGTCAAATCGTACTGTTCACTCATTTACGAGGATCATTGAATAAGTTTCCAGACTTTTTTCGTATGGGCACTTTTATTGATAGTACACACATGAAACTCTTATCCCCTTCGAAGTAATCTCCCCAGGCTGCAATACACTTATTGTACCGTTCCAACAACTTCTGGAACGCCCAATGGAAGTCCTCTTGTGTGACCTTCGTCACAGCCTCTTTCATCTCCTCAATTGTCTCATAACGACAGCCTCTGAGCTTAGGGAATAACCAAAAGTCACAGGGAGCAAGGTCTGGACTAAAGGGAGGTTGAGGAACTGTCTTGATGCCCATCTTGGTCAAATAATCTGTGACAAGGATGGAGTTGTGGACTGGTGTATTGTCATGGTGGAAATGCCACTGAGCCGATTTGAAGAGTGCTGGCCTCTTCCCAAGGAGTCACTTCCTGAACTCCCTTAAAACCTCAACAAAGTAACCCTAACCCTTTAGCCAGACAACTCTGGTGTATTGACTTCCTTACTCCTCTCACACCTCTCATCATCCCCCAAAGACTCCCTGCCTTCCTTGAATCTCTTATGTCACTCAAAAACTGATGTACGATTCATGCAAGATGGTCTAAAAGCAGTCTGAAGCATTCTATACGTTTCTGTGGCATCATTTTTTCCAAGTTTAAAACAGAATTTTATTGCATATCGTTCTTCTAAAGTGTCCTCACGTCCAGATTGCATTTTTGAAATTCACCACATGTGACAATCAGGCTTTAGTAGGGTGTATTCCAATTGCTGCTGTAGCAGTTCATTTGAACCTGAAATCATAAAAATTGGTCAATCATCTCATAAGAAACATAGCAATAGGAATTTTCAAGAGTCTACAACAATTATAAATGCCAGTACAAAAAAAGTCTGGAAACTTATTGAAGACGCCACGTATTAAGGATTATTGATATTAACTATTTTGAACGATACAGATGTATGTAAATTGCTCGAATTAGATTGGAATTATTGATAAATAAAATTACTAGTTGTCTGAATTTCTGAGACGAAGCTTAATGATTTTTATCATTGTGTTTTCGGACTATTGTCTTCATCTTTATTGTTATTTCCACAACGTTTCGGCCGATATGTCCTCCGGCCTTCTTTAAGTGTTTGTCGAAGCAGGACACATAGCGTAACGGTTATAGGCGTTGGTTCCCTAAGCTTCTAAGGAGACAATCATCTGGAGATCGCAGGTTCAATCCTGACAGCAGGCGAGTAACAATACAGGAATACTTAACACTTGTACCCGGTTATGGCTAACGGAATCAGAACAGGCGACCCCCGTAGATTCAATAAAGGACTTAGTTTGAAGTTCCGTGTAGATTCCCAGGTTCGATAAACACCTGGACAAGGCCGAAAGACATATCGACCGAAACGTTGTGGAAATAACAATAAAGTTGAAGACAATAATCCGAAAACTCTTAATGGTGAAAATAGAATAACTAATGTTAAATTGTCATACTTGAACCCATTTAACTGTGTGCAAACAAATAAGTAACATTAGATAAAATTATTACTGTTAGAGAACTTGGGGCCATTTAACTGTATGAAAAGGAATGCATAATATTACATAGACTAATTAGTGGTTGATAAGAATGCTTTTAACCATTTACTTGTGTACAAACAAATGATTACTATTAAATAGAGTAATCTATATTTGATAGCAATAAGTAAGTAAAGTTAGCGACCATAGTCGAGGGTGACCCGAAGGCTCCCTTTTCGATAGCTACTACACCAAGGTGTAGGGGAGGGCGCTACTCCATTCCCAGGATTGCTCCACTTTACCCTTGAACCGTACCTTATAATGCTGAGTGTTAAGCAAGGTGGTATCAAGTACCATTTTTAAAGTCTTTGGTATGACTCGACCTGGGATTGAACCCAGGTCTCCCGGGCCATTGGCGAGTTTGCTCATTGGGAAATGCAAACAGTCTCGTCCAGGGTTTGAACTCGGTAACTCTTACATCAAAAAAGGCCTCCGTATATCTATTTTCAGGGTGTCTCAAAATAGATGCAATCCATTAATATGATAATTCCTATTGTATCAATTCATCTTTTATCTGAGTGTTAAAAAGCAATCATATCACTTCTGAAAGGTCAAACCAGATAACAAGGGCAGAAATTGATTGATTTTCATCCTACAGTGCACGTGAAAGACCAAGTTCTTGGGAACGTCTTCGGAGAGGCTTTTTCGGATTCCTTCCGACAGAATATCTCCCCGCTTCTACATTGTCTGGCCATCTTGCTGTCAACTTCCTGCCGGTTGTTTACTGACTCTGTGGCTTGAAATTTGTGTACCCAACGATAAATTTGTTTTTTCTGGGATTAATCTTTAAGTTAAACTTCCCGCAAAATTTTGCTTGCATAGTTTTGAATGATTTTCTCTCCAGATAAGTAGGAACGAAAAATATGTTTTCCTCTCTTGTCCAAGGCATTGTAAACAAGGATTAATAGTTTTTGCTATAAGGCGACCTGGGATTAAACCCAGGTCTTCCAGGCCATTGGTGAACACTCTACCCACTTGACCAATTCTGTTCTTTTGTCTTGTCATGGCGTGGACTCTATTTTGTAGACCAATATTCTTCTTCTTCTTCTTCTTCTTCTTCTTCTTCTTCTTCTTCTTCTTCTTATTATTATTATTATTATTATTATTATTATTATTATTATTATTATTATACTCAAGTAAATTTTCCCCTCTCGGGTTAGCTGATGGCTTTTTACTAAAGTCTGAGTGACAGCAAGTCTCCTCAGGCTTCTGAGTTTTTTGGTCGATATTAGCAATGCTGTTGTTTGGATTGTCTCGATTCTCCCGCCAATTTCCAACATTTTCATGCCTTTGAAGACCGTTAAAAGCGCCCCAATTACAATTAGTATCATCGTTACCCTCATGCTGTTCAACTTTTTTTAGTTCTTTGGTTTGGTCAAAGTATTTGTCTCTCTTTCAGCTTTCTTTGATTTTCACTCTGTGATCCATTGGGACGGCCAAGTCCACAACAATCCCTATGTGTACTCTTCTAGACATGATTAAATGATGTGATTGTATCTCAAAATCCCCAAGAATTTTATGCGTTTATTATTTTACTCTGTTGAGAGATTTTTACATCAGCGTTAGCTGATGGCTTTCTACCGGAGTCTGAATGACAGCAAACCACATCAAGTCTCCAAGACTTTTCTCAGTATTCTAGCCGATCTCGACAATGTTGTAGTTTGGATGGTCTCCAATTCCTTTTATTTTCAACTCCTTCAATCTCTTTAGTAACCCTTTGGTGACTATACCGAGTGTACCAAATTCAAGTGGTATCACCGTCACTTTCATGATCCATAGTTTTTCAGTTATCTCGCAAGGTCTCAGTACTTACATCTCTTTTCGCTTTCCTCAAGTTTTACACTGTGGTCAGCCAGAACGGCAAGTCCATTATTCGGCTGGTTGTCTTTTTTTTATTGACTATCACTAGTTCTGGTCAAGATTAGATGATCATTTATTTCTGAAAACCTCAAAGAATGTTGAGCGTCTCATTTTCTAGGACGGTTATGAGTTGTACATATACCATTTACTCGTACGGTGAAATTTAAACTTCTTGCACGATTCCCAGCGGATCACCTTCCCCACTCTAGTCGTGTCTAGTCTTATACTCTCTTTGTGCTAATTTACCGCATTCGCTTATAGTGTGATTGATAGTTTCGTCTCTGTCACTGATATCTGTTATTTTGTTGCGTCTTGTCTATTCTTGCTTTGACATAGTTGACATAGTGCTGCTATCAGAAGAGATTCAGTTTCTCTCAAGTTTTCCCTTTTTTAGCCATGCCCAGGTCTTCTGGTATAAAATTTCGCTTGTTTGTTGCTTGAAATGTCCGTACAGTTGTTTTCCTTCCAATTTTTGTTTTTTGGTTTATTATTATTATAATTATTATTATTATTATTATTATTTCTTGCGTTTTTTTTTTTACACTGGCGTTAGCTTATGGTCTTTCACTGAAGTCTGAGTGAAACCAAGTCTCCTCAAGTCTCCAAGACTCTTCCCAGTATTCTTTCTGATCTTAAAAATGCTGAAGTACTATTATGATTATCATTGTTCAAGTCATTGCGAATTTTGGCACTAGTTTTGACAGATGGTTTTTCACTGAAGTTTTAGTAGCAGCATGTCTCTTCAGTTCCCAAGAATTCTTCTGAGTATTGTGGCTGATTTTTGAAAATGCTATCATCGAGATGGTTCCAATTCTTCCTCTGATATCATATTCCCCAAGTATCTTGCAGGTCTTGGAGGGCCAACTACGATTAATATCTCAATAACCTTCGCATTCTACTGTTTTTTTTCTTTTTTGTTGCTCGATTGCACAAATCAAGTATTTGACTATCATTTCGCTTTCTTTTATTCTCTCTTCGTTTAACTGGATCATCAAAATCAACTAAATGACTAGATCTTTTCTTCTTATTAATTAAAGCTATGTCTGGTCTTTTTTGCTTCCGGCTGCCAATTTGTGATCCGTTTTTATTTCAAAATCACCGACAATTTTGTACGTCTCATTTCTAAGCACCTAATTTCTTTACAAGCTTTTCCTACCAGTAGGAATAACTGGTTTTTACTGAATTCCAAGTGACATCAGGTCGCTTCAGCCCTCCAGTTCCTTTCTAAGTATCCAAAATGATGTCAGTAGCTTTTTCTTTTTTTGTTTTTGTTTTTTGTTTTTTTGTTTTTGGTTTGAACTGGGTTTTTTTTTTATCACTTCGAATATTTGGACTATTGCCTTAATATTCATTGTTATATTACTAACGTTTCAGCAGATGCGTTTCCCTGGAATTTTTCAGGTGTTTCCGAATCCTTTATTTAATCAACTAGGGTATAATGTTCTAATTCCGTTAACCATAACTGGGTACAAGTGTTAAGCTAAAGTAAGTATTCCCTGTAATTTGCCTGTAGATTGTACCCGCAATTTTTCGAACTGTTTTTATTCTTCATCTAATCTTCAGTTCCTCTAATCCATTTTCCGCGTTCTTCTAGATTGGTCTGCGGGTTTTACACATCAATAGAATTACTATCAACTTTATGGTCCATAACTTTTTATTACTCCTATTTTTTGCTCTCGTTTGGATAGTGAATTCCATTTGTTGGCATGTTTTTTTTTCTTTCTCGTTAAATAAAACTGAGTGATCTTCCGAGCGGGATTTGGGTATTCGTTCTACACTTAAAATATCAGACAATTTTTCTGCGTCTTTCTTTCCAGGAATCATTCTGGTCCGTATTGTCAGTTCTATACTCTCTCTCTTCACGTAGCCTACCCTTGCAATTCCTTTGAGCCTTATCTATTGTAGATATTTATTTCTCATAGCTTTATTCCAGGTTGCTATTCGTTGCAATTTCGTTTCTAACTTCAGGTTTTCTCCCCATAGCCACAAACACGTCATCTTGGGTGTGGTATCTCTAGTTTGTTATTTGAATTGGCCATATTGTTAGTTTATTTTTTATTTTTATTTTCACGATTTAATTTTTTCTTTTCTTTTCCTGTTTTTCTTCATGTTATTTTTGTTATCATCGCAATCCATTTCTATTCGCTATTTCTTGGTTATTCTCCTTGTCACTGAATAGACGACTTCGTAAAATCGTCAATACTGACGAGTCCTAATCCTCCTTACAGCTCAGTCAGCTGGAGCTGTAGAATTCACCGACTATATCTTTGCTGAGGGGTAAGACTCCCCCAATCAGTGCCCTGGATATGACATTATACCTTCTGATGGTAAGGCTCCAGCCTTGAAGATTTGGGGAATATGGAATATCTCTTCATTTTCATTACTCCCAGGTCCACTTTTCCCGGAGTGGTAGCACCTTATAGGGTCCTATCTATGGGTCAAATAGAACAAACTGTGTGCGAACAAATGACTCATATTAAATTGTGACTGATATAACAATACTCGAAACCATTTAACTGTGTGCAAAAAAGAGTTCTGACTCGTTTAAAATGTTATCTACAAAATGTGTTTACAAATCATACACATTTTTAATATATATGTATAAACAGGATTTGGTATTAAATAACCTACAATTGATGATATATCATAAAATCAAATCGAACCAAACCAATCATCATTAATCAGTTTTTCTTCCATTTTTTCTGCAATTATTATTATCATTATTATTATTATTATTATTTACTCATTAGAGTTTTTCACATCAGCATTAGCTGATGGTTTTTCACTGGTGTCTGAATGACAGCAAGTCTCCTCAAGTCTCCAGGACTCTTCTCAGTATTCTGGCCGTTCTCAATAATGTAGTAGTTTTGATGGTCTTCACTCGTCTGCCAACTTCCAAGTCTTTTAGTCCCTTTAGTAATTCTTCTTCTTCTTCTTCTTCTTCTTCTTCTTCTTCTTCTTCTTCTTCTTCTTCTTCTTCTTCTTCTTCTTCCAATTATTATTATTATTATTATTAATTTAAAAATAATGATCCATTATCAATGCTTTTAGTAAATAGTCCATCATTGGCATTATGAGTAGAGTAATTGCCAATGGCCCGGGAGACCGGGGTTCAGTCCTAGGTCGAGTCATACCAAAGACTTGATGGCGCCTTGCTTAACACTCAGCATTATAAGGAAAGGATCAAGAGTAAAGAGGAGCAATCTAGGGAAGCAGTAACACCCTTCCCTACACCTCGGTGTTGTAGCTATTGAAAAGGGAGCCTTCGGGTCACCCTTGACTAAGGTCGCCAACTTATATATATATATATATATCCCCAATCCCTCAGTCAGTTGCCCAGTCGGCTGGGGCAGTATAATACACCGACTGCATCTCGACAGAAGGGTAAGACTCCACCGTCGAGTGTCCTGCATATGACACTTAGCAAACTGATGGTGAGGCTTCAGTAATACTAGAGCCTTAGGGAGTGCGGAGTACCCCTTTATTGCTGTTGCTACCAGGTTCAATCAGATCTGGAATGATATCGCCATATTGGGTCCTATCAATGGGTCAAATAGAATGAGTTGGGGAACATAGACGAGGGTGACTCGAAGGCTCCCTTTTCGATAGCTTCTACACCAAGGTGCTGAGAAGGGCGCTAATCTATTCACTGTATTGCTCCTGTATTGACGCTAAACTGAATAGTTTGATATTAAAAGTTTTTTACATTTAACTGTATTTAAACTGCGTGATTATACTAAACAGAATAGTTTGAAATAGAACTGTTTTGACATTAAACTGTGTCTTAGCAAAAAAGTGTATTTATGCTAAACTGTATTGTTTCAAACTTGAATCAAAATGATATAATTCTGCGTTAAATGACCGGAAAGGGGTTGATACTCAATAAAACAAAGCCACCAGGCCTCAGCCAGAGAGATAATGAAACACAAGGACAATACTTGAGAGCAGTTAAGTTGATTTGAATTATCCTTCATCTGAACTGATTGTTGGGTCGGATG
>OY757914.1:99885841-99910841 GCA_963585895.1 Sepioteuthis lessoniana
AAATCCTAGACGAGACTGATTGCATTTCACATAGCACTAATACCCTAGGGAAAGATATGAATCCAATTATTCTCCCTCCAGCTATGGGTAAATAGTAGGACAGACTGAATCCTTCAGCCTTGGGGAGGCATCTAGTCTAGGAGAAGGGAAACTCTCAATTCAAACCTGTTAAACTTCGCTTAAAAAATGACCCTGTGTCATATCCTACCCGAGCGGAGGGGTTGGTAAATAGGGTACTGATTGAGATATGGCTTGAAATAAATGCAATCAGTCAGGTACAGGATTTGAACTCGTGTCGCGACGATAACCATTACACCACGGGCACCTCCATTGCCCAAAAGATATTTTTGGCTAGAATATTCTTTAAATGGTATATTATATCTTAAGGGTTCGATGATTAAACTGTTGTCTAAATTACGCAAAAATGAAAATAACATAGATATCTCATTTTAGCAAATATATTTAGCAAAAATTATCGAAAATAACTTGAAATTGTACAGATTCAACGAAATTGCCTAATGTTTCAACCACGACCTCTAGACGACTTTAGAATCTCTAGCAAACTATTCAGATGGTCTATATTGAATTGGTAAATGCTGTGGTTACCCTTGCCTTCAGTTTATATTTGGTGTAGCAGGGAGTTAGGCGGCCGTATAGTAGCGCTGATGTCGTTGCAAAAAAGTTTTTTCATAGCCAACTCTGGGTTCGTTTGCTTGTGCGGCATGGCGAAGAGTCCTGTTGCCAGGCGTAAGGTCTTCAAGCAGCTATGTTCTCGATCCAGGCAACACTATCTCTTCCAGGCACTTGATGTAGGCAGCTGTGCTGATATTAAGGCCGTATGAGACCATGAATGTTTGCATAAAATCACGATCCCAAGTGACCACCCCAAAACTCCATGATGTATACTGGGTGTTTAAGTTTCATAAATATGAATTGGAATTTGCTGCCAGGTTCCATCGTGAAAGCTAAGCGGTACAGTATGCTGTTTTCAAATTTCTAGCGGAGTTAATTGAGTAATGATGCTATTTTTCTCACTGGTTAAAACCCAACTTACTATAGTTTGCTTCAAACAAATAAAGCCAAGCGCTAAATTAATAATCAGAAATAGCAGTTTTTTATCCATCGCATACTTTAAGTCTGTATCTTTGTGGCACAAGGTTGATAGTGTTTTTATCACACACACACACACACACACACACACACACACACACACACACACACCCATATACATATTAAGATTCTGAAAGTGAAAGTGAATGAGAAACTAGACTGGAATGGCGAAAGCAAGATGAAAGATGATATTAATAAAGATTATTCATGGGAAATTGCAACTATTGACCATTCTCAGACAGTGACAAATTCCTCTTTTATAGATTTATAAAAAAAGATCATAGATATAACCCTGCGGAGAAATTTAGGTTATACGAAAAATCATCTGAATAAGGTCGTTTAGTTTGATAGAAGTAATACGAAGTCATACGAAATCATAGTAAGTATCTCTCTCTCTCTCTCTCTCTATATATATATATATATATATATATATATATATTATCATATGTATATTGAAAAACATTCAGTCTATCGATAAAACAATATCGATTATTGCAAGTAAACGCACAGATAACTTCCGTGCATCACTGAATATATAACCGGATAGATGCATGAACATAATTTAGGAATATATATATATATATATATATATATATATATATATATATATATATGCCCGTCTGGAACAGAGATTTTGACTACGTGCCTTAAATTTTCACCTTTTTGTTGGCTAGCAATCTATGTATATAGGACTGTAAAAAAGTTCGTAATCTGACACAGTTCTGAGGCAAATTTTTATTTAAATCTTTCACTGGTTAAACTTCGGTCACACCTAGTGATATTCATTAAAAGCAAGTGCATGGGCGCAAGAAAGTATATAACTTTCAAAATAGATTGGTTTGTTCAGTAAAATAAATATTTTTGGCTTCATTAGAATATAAGGATATATATATATATGTGTGTGTGTGTGTGTGTGTGTGTACATATATATATATATATATTAGTAGAGAATAGAATATGTAGATATAAACAGATCTAGTTAGACTGATAGACACATAAATTAGATATGAATATTAAGTATTTTCTTGTCAAACGTCTCGTTTCACCTCATTTGAGTAGTAGCCAAAACTGAAGCTGACATTGAAAAAAGTTATACGTTCATTGCATACATATATATATATATATATATATATATATATACATGCTATGTTTATATAACTTTTTTCTGTATCAGCTTCCGTTTTGGCCACTAATCAATTGTGTGAAAATGAGAGGCTTGACATATTTTTCCCGGTCTTTTATACCCATCTATCAATCTAAATAGGTATATATAAACCACTCAAATATCAAAGACTGGTAAAGCAGACCAAAGTAAACATACTCTAGGAAAGAGGAACAATTATCCCTATATTAATCAGTTTTACCAAGGGTCATTTATACTGGAAACAAGAGTGAGTTCAAATCTCATGGAGTACCCCATTAAAAAGGCCTTGTGCCACATATGTTCTCGGGCGAAAGCAACAAGCAGGAAACATACATATATATAACACGTATCTAAGAACAAAATGAATAAATTCAAAAAATACAAATCTCTTCGTGGACCTTCCTATTTTAAGATATATCCTTATTCTTTCTTTGGACCTACAGCAACCATCTTTATATATATATATATATATATATATATATATATATATATATATATATATATATATATTGTCATCCACAGACAGACTGTTTCGTTCTATCAGAACTCTTCAGTGTGGCTAGACACGTATGACGCTCGAAGTTGGGATCGAAACCCATCCAACTTTACGTTAGACTAAGTTTGGCTTAGGGAATTTTTAAGGTGTTATGTAGCAACAGCAGCAGCCGTTTGTTTACATTTTTATACCCTATCGGCTATCAGAGTGCTCAATTCTTTCGAAGAGCTTTGCATTATGCGAGCGGCGACCGAAAATTCCTTCACCAGAGTGCTCAACCCCCATGGGGGAACTTATATATTGTCATCTACAGACAGAGTGTTTCGTTCTATCAGAACTCTTCAGTGAGGCTAGACACGTGGGACACTCGAAGCCATGATCGAAACCATTCCAATTTTACGTTAGACTAAGTCTCAGACCGCTCGACCAACATTATTTAGATTAGTTTTAATCTATGTCAATCTTGGTAGGTTAATTAATGTCTAATCCTGTTTATACATATGTAATAGATGTAGGATTTGTAAACATAAGTCTAGAAAGTTAAATAATTGCAGGTATTGTTATGTATCTCTAACAATTCAATCAGTCATTTGTCTAGTCACAGGTAAATATGAAAATAGTTCTATTTCAGACAATTCAATCAAGCCTAATTCATTTGTTTGTCAGTAAAATAAAGTTGGCGACCTTAGTCGAAGGTGACCCAAGGGCTCCCTTTTCAATAGCTACTACACCGAAGTGTAGGGGAGGGCGCTACTCCATTTCCTGGATTGCTCCACTTTACCCTTGATCCTTACGTTATAGTGTTGAGTGCTAATCAAGGTAGTATCAAGTACCATTTTTTGAGTCTTTGGTATGACTCGACCTGGGATTGAACCCCGGTCTTCTGGACCATAGGGGAACACTCTACTCATTAGACGAAAGTGTCAAACAATTATTTTTGACCAGCACATAGGACCCTATCATGTGCTCGGAGGACCCGAGAGCGATGGCAATGAAGTGGTATTCTGCATGGCCCAAAGCTCCAGTAATTCTGGAGCTTCACTATTAAATGGTTTACTCTCAAATCGAGGACCGTCAATGTCGGAGTTTTACCCCTCAGCAGAGATGCAGTCATTGTATTTTACAGACACAGCCGAATAGGCAGATATTTATAAATGAATGTGTGTTTGTACTAGGGAAAGAAGTAGCGCCCTCCCCTACACTTCGGTGTAATAGCTATTGAAAAGGGAGCCTTCTGGTCGCCCTCGACTACAGTCTCCAACAACAACAATGTGTGTTTGTTAGTGTGCATGTGCGTGTGTACGTCCCTGTTCCTATTTACGTTCGGTTATAAAATGGTACTTGATACCTCCTTGCTTAACACTCAGCAATATAAGGTACGTATCAAGGGTAAAGTGGAGTAATCCAGGGAAAGGAATGGTTCCCTCTCCTACACTTCGGTGTAATATCTACTGAAAAGGGAGCCTTCTGGTTCCCCTCGACTACGGTCAGCAACTTTACTTTTTACTTTATATATATATATATAATTGTTAATATATATATATATATATATATATATATATATATATATATAAAAATATATATATATAAACTGAAAGGAATATGTTCATTATATATTCATAATATATCAAGTTACGAATTTATTTTAATAATTATATCTTGCATTCTTTCTTCCCGAACAATATACAGTGCGGTGAAATAAATATTCGTACATATGAAATTTTTTTATCTATCTTTCATTCATAGCCTGAAAATTTTTTTTATGTATATTTATTGTATAAGTATATATTCTACTAACATGTGTATATAAACTTAGGTTACAATTAATTTTACAGAACCTAATGCCATTTGTTCATTTCCATGAGTGAAAAAAAGGGAATCGTTCTGTGCAACATTGTTGCAATGTTTTTCTAGATTGTTCCAATAATGCTATCAGTACCCATAGTTAGCATTCTAGATTGTTTCAATAATCTTATAAGTAACTATAGCCAGTCATAAAACCCTAAACGGAACTTTCTGCAATGACGAGATGGTTCTGATCATGGCAAGCGGTAAAGAATTGAGTAATTCACAAAAAGCACTGATTGTTAAGCTTTGGAAAGATGGAGACAGTTATAGAAATATCTCCGACTACCTGAATATTCCTTTTATAACGATAAGTTCATTCGTTGCAAGGTTTAAAAGACGTAACATAGTCGAAAACAAAAGAAAAAAAGAACAGGTGCTCTTAGGAAGGTTTTCCCTAGATTATTTAGAAAATTAGGACGCCTGGTTAACCAAAATCCAATGGTTACGCGAGAGGAGCTGAGGGAAGATTTGTTTTCATCAGGATGTAGTGTAACCAAACGAACAATAACTAATGAAACGCTGAGGAAAAGTTTAAAGTCCCGAAAACCAAAGAAAACTCTCCTTTTGAAACGACACAGAGATGCAAGGTTGAAATTCGTTAGACAGCATAAGGAAAAGAAAAATTATTTTTGGGAAAGAATATGGTGGACCGATGAAACTGAATTTGAGTTGTTGGGTCATAATTATCGAAATTATGAGTGGAGGAAATGTGGTGAAACCTACTCACCAAAGAACACGGTACCAACTGGTGGCAGTATAATGATTTGGAGATATTTCTCAGCAAAAGGTGTCGGCAAAATATCTGTAATAGACTGTAAAATGAATACCCAAATGTATAAACATATCTTGTAAGAAAATTTGATGTCTTCTGTTGAAAGTCTTGAGCTACCTTCTGATTACATTTTCCAGTAGGATAATGATCCCAAGCAGCTAAATCTACAAAGAAGTTGTTGTCTGTAAATAATGTTAATACTTTGGAATGGCCAACTCAGTCCCTGGACTTGAATTCAACTGGGAACTTGCGTCGATTTTTGAAAATTCAAATCCGAAAAAGAGCACCAGCAAACATCAATAATCGGAAGGTAATATGCCAGGAAGAATGGTACAAAATACCTACTAATTATTGCAAGAAATTAATTGATAACATTTTCACTCATGAAGATGAATAAATGGCAATAATTTCTCTAAAATTAATTGTAACCCAAGTCTATATATACATATAAGTATAATATATCCTTATACAGTAAATGTATAAAAAATCTACTTCAGGCTGTTTCAAAGATAAAAAATAAAACTTTTCATATGAACAAATTTTATTTCGCCCCAATGTATATAGTCATCCACACACAGATCTGTTTCGTTCTATCAGAACTCATCAGTGTGACTAGACAGTATCTTCTCGTAGCTGGGATCGAAACCCGGTTGACTCAAACGCCAAACCAAAGCTTCTAACCATTCAGCCACGAGGAGATAATAGCTGCGAAGTAAATTTTAAACGGTTATAAATCACAATTATTATTGTTTACATACATCCGTTCAACGGTTGCCGAGACCTCAATTCATCTACGAAGAGGCTTGCAATAGACGCTAATGGCAACACGATTACTTCTTCGCCAGAAAACTCAACCCCACAGGGGTAGGGGAGTATATCTATCTCTATAGTCATCCATATATATATATATATATATATGTATATATATATATTGTAATCAGATGGAAACTCAAACCTTGTTAAGTTGTCATTATAAATTTATTTCGGCGGAGAATATTACTATACTCTCCATCTCGCCAGAAGACTTTTTACATGCTTTACTCGAAGTTGCAGAACAGCAAATGTTGAGTTACAGTTCGTATGTGAAAAAAAAAAAGAATTAAATTCCCTGGCGAGGGCTGAGGGGGTCAAAATATTAGAGTGCGACGAAATAATATATATATATAATGTAATTAATATTAATTGTCAGTTGTAGTGCGAAGATCTTAGACTTTTGGTGCCTCGAAATTTCAAGATCTTCTCTCTATAACTGACTAGTAATATTAATTACATCGTATATAATAATAATAATAATAATAATAATATATATACATATAAGTAAGTTGGTGACCGTGGTCGACCAGAAGGCTCCCTTTTCAATAGCTACAACACCGAGGCGTAGGGGAGGGTGCAACTCCTTTCCCTGGATTGCCCCACTTTACCCTTGATACGTACCTTATATTGCTGAATGTTAAACAAGGAGGTATCGAGTACCATTTTAAAGTCTTTGGTATGACGCAACCTGGGATTGAACACAGGTCTCCCGGACCATTAGCGAACACTCTACCTACTAGGCAATTATTACTTGTCAGTTGTGAAGATCTTGAAATTTCGAGGCATCAAAATTGAATTGCTTGTCTGCAGACTTCTGAAAAAGGAACAATATTTGACTCTCTACAAGAAAATTGTTTCTATAAAAATCCAGAAACGAATAAGCATCAGCTACCGTTAATGAAGCCTTTCTATTTCTTAGTGCTTATATAATTTTGGTTTTTGTTTATTTGTTTAATGGCACATCAATCTTCGTGGGCTATTTAATGCCAAATCCATCTTTGTTGAAGAATGGGATGATAAGGTTCACGTAATTGAGCGAATGAAATCCGAAATCTCAGTCCAGCACGTTTGTTATTATCTCAAGGTGTGTCCTCTTTACTTATCAAAACTAAAAAAAAACGTACTGGACATAATCATTTGAACAAGTTGGAAATCTGGGTATTTTTGCTAAAAATTGGTGTATTGATTGATTATTTTAAACTGGATATATAAGTTTACGAAGTGTTTGGAAACTCTTCCACATTACAATGTGAGAGTCATGATCAATGCTCAGCAAAATTATATATATATATATATATATATATATAGGTAATAATTATCATAATTAATCTAATTTGGTATTATTATAATTCATCATTGTAATTCCAGTTATGACAGCACAGAGGAGAAAGAAAGATGCAAAGAATGGTGTAATTTAAAAATAAATGCGTGTTGAATTGATATAATAGCTGGTATAGAGAATCAGGCTAACCCAAGGCAGAAAGATTGATTCTCACCGAGAGCTTATTCTGTATTATTGTTCCAGTTCTATGCTATACTTCATTTTCCGAGAAGTGACGTCCCGAGAGATTTGTGCTAAAAAAAATCCCACAGAAATTTGGAATATGAAAAATAATACTCGTCTAAATTAATGAGATTTTTTAAGGATTATTTTAAAGAGACTTTTAAAATTATTTTTCAGATACTTAAAAATCCGACTATATAAATATCGAAGAGATTAAAATACATACATAAAAGAGATCTATTTAGACTGATAGACTTATATATATACATGTGGGTGTTTGAGAGAGAGTATATATATATATATATATATATATATATAGAGAGAGAGAGAGAGATTGAGATATAAATATCAATCCCTCCACTCGAGTAAGATGCAAAACAAGATCTATTTTTCAAGAGAAGTTAAACAGGTTTAATTCAGTTTTCCTTCTGTGAGACCAAGGTTAAAGAGCCCATTCTAATCTACTATTTACCAATAGCTGGAGGGATTTTGTTTTGTTTGGTTTTCTTAGGTTTTATGACATATCAACGATTGAAAGTTATTTAGTATCAAATCCATTTTTATAATTATAAACAGTTCTATTACAAAAAATTCAGTTTAACATAAGTACACAGTTTAAATGCCAAAACTATTTTATTCGAAGCAATTCAGTTTAGCATAAGTATACTGTTTAATTTTACTGAACCCAGGGATAGGACCTTATCACGTGCTACCACTCCGAACCAGAGTGGACCTGTGAGCAATGGCAATAAAGGGTTACTCCGCATTCCCCAACGCTCCAGCATTAGTGGAACCTCACAATCAGATGTTTTCGAATTATTTCCAGGACACTCATTGAAGGAGTCTTACCCCTCTGCAGAGATGCAGTCGGTGTATTTTTTTTTCAGCTTCATCTGACTGGGCCAAACAGAAGGGAAAATTCTTGGATTCATTCTTTTTCCTAGGGTATTCGTGCTATGTTAAATACCAACAGCCTCATCCATGATTTGAACACAGGTTGCTGTGTCCATTTTCATACGATAGTGACCCTTACAACACGAATACTTCTCTCTCAGTCTGTCTGTCTGTCTGTCTGTCTCTCTCTCTCTCTCTATATATATATATATTGCAGTATTTAAAGCAATTAACCACGATACTACATTATCTGAAAACACAGTCTGAATCAAATGCCTCCATTCCTTCTATTCTTGACAATCCTAAACAGACACCTTGTATTTCAAAGTGATCTTCTCAGACAAAGTTTCAGGAATATTACTGACAACAGAAACCGCTTAAAGGACCGGAATTCTTTCTTCCGTTTTGTAATTTTGTTACAAAAATGCAGCGGTTCTTGATATTTTTGGAATTCATGATAGCTTGAAGCACACCCTCTGAAATGAAAACTCTTGCTCAGCCAATCCTCATGTCGACATCCACGTGAACGACCGATTCTTTTCAAGGCAGACTGTGATAGAAATTTGTTTCTCTTTGTAGAAGTAAGACAGGCAGCTTTATACACCTTGACAAATCGACGAAAGCCTATATTGCAAACATTAAGACCCGTGTCAGTATGGCATTTTTTCTAGATCTTGAGGTGACTCATTATTTTTGAAAGGCAAAAAGGAGACCATGGATTAGATTTTGGTGGTAAGAAGAATCTATAAGATTTTCTAAAACTATCATTTTTTTTCTTATTTCATCGGTTTTCTGCTATATCGGCTTTCGGCGAGAGACCTTCCTAGCTTAGAACCATGACGTTTGGCATCTCACCTTCAAATATGTTGTCTACTCGTTTGAAAATACATGCAGAGACTCACTTAAAGTAGAAAGGGTCAGCGGGAGTAACCACAACATTACGCCATTTAACTCTGATCAGAACGTCAGCTGCGACAGGTGTGCATGTGCCTATCTGTCTCACATTGGCCTTGTCAGATACAAGTATGCCTGTTGTCAACGTGAACAATCTCCTTTTTTTATCATCGTTGATAGGGCCAAGCTATGAATCGATACATATATATATATATATATAGGAAGATAGCTAGAGAGAGGGGGAGAGAAGGACAGTGAGAGAAAGAAACTGATGGGATGCGACACCCAAAACTCATGCATGCACACACACACACACACACACACACACACACACACATATATATATATATATAAAGAGGTTGGCTTAAAAAATCATAAGATGACCAAGATAATTTCACGGAGTGTGACCAAATGATGTGTTTTTTTTTCAACATTGTTTTCATTGTGGTTCAAACACTTCTCCCATCGCTGTTGTATTGATTGGAACCCATTTGTCAAAAAAATCAGCAACAATAGATATGACGCCATCATATAAACTTTTTAACCCAGGAATTTTTCATACTACCCTCTTATAATATATTTTGTTTTCGAAGCCTCCGATCAGACAAGACTTGACACAAAGTCAATGACACCAGGTTAGCTTATAGTGGGGTTTAAGAGCAAAGAAGGTCGGGCACAAGCTTAGACTTGAGCCCTACCAGACTACGCTCGTCATGAGCTGACTTGGTGCAACATGAACCAGATGAGCCTGCAGCTGGACATGGACTCACTCGATCGTTATTTGAGCCCGGCATAGATGCCTGATTATAGCTTGAACTGGACCAAGGAGTCCAGTACTAAACACTGCATTCCTAAGCTTGCCCAGACTAAACCAGGAGACTTTCGGCGTAGAGTCTGCCATTAATTATTGATACTCCATCCAGCACAAATGCTAGATTGCCTTGTTAAAAAAACAAGGAAGGAACTGCAATATCGTATACACACACACACACACACACATATATATATATATATATATATATATATATATATCTGTAATTAGTCAAGATGAAATAGGATAAAATTATATGGCTCTAAGTATTCCGGACTCAGTCTTCAATACGGAATATATATATATATATATATATAGATAGATAGATAGATAGATATGTGTGTAAGTGCGTGTAAGTGTACAATATTCATTTTGTTCTCGTTACTTAAGTTTGCAAATTGGCTTTAGACTTGACCCCCGAAAAGTACAACATCCCATATACCGATCTGAAACCCAAAATAAATAATTTCCCCCATAAAAAATGGCAACAACGCTGCAATAGAAATACCAATAATAAACTATTCCAGGTTAAACCCTTTTTGGGAGAATGGCGCCCAGCTTTTCGGAAATGGCGAAAAGAACAAGTAACAATAACGTATTGGTCACAGCAGACTTACGCACTCTTTTATACTCAAGCAAGAGCAACAACCACAGTGCTCGACATGCCAAACACCGTGCACAATCAAACACATTCTCATTGAGTGTAAAGTTTTTAATGACACCGGAAAGCACCATTTCCATGCAAATACCATGAAGGACTTATTCGAGAACCTCCACATGGATAATGGTTTGCTGTTCTTGAAAGAGACCGGGTTGTACTAGAAAATCTAGACTTGGTTACAATCCTGAAAACACAAGAAACTAATCAATTGAAAGCAAATTATTGCTCAATAGAAATACCATTATGTTTGTGTTAGTAGAAATAGTTGTGAGAAATAATTAAAAAAAAAAAAAAAAAAAAAAAAAAACAACTATCATCTGTAAATAAACTCATGTCATGTAGAAATACTGGAAAATATTTACTCGTATGCGAGTAAATGAGTTGTTTAATTTTAGTATGGTATCATTAAATTGTGTTTACAAACCGTACATATAATATGCGTAAACAGGCTTTGGCATTAAATAACCTATAGAGGTTGATATGCCATTAAAACCAACCACCATCTTAAGTTTGCATCTGTATCATGTCCTATTCAATTAGGCTAACGAAAGCATGGACAGCTAACTATAGGCTATCGATCATATGGAAATCAGACCTGACCTATAAAATGAAACGCAGTTTCTTCCAGGCAGAGGTCGTATCGATACTGCTGTATGGATGCACTACTTGGACGCTAACTAAACGGCTGGATAAGAAGCTAGACGGCAATTACACTAGAATGTTGCGAGCAATATTGAACAAGTCCTGGCGGTAACACTCCACAAGGCACCAACTATACGGCCACCTGCCTCCAATCACGAAAACTATCAAAGTTCATATTTACCGACCCCTCCGCTTCGACAGGATATGACACAAGGTCAATTTTTAAGCGGAGTTTAACAGGCTTGAATTCAGAGTTTTCCTTCTCCTAGACTAATTGCCTCACCAAGGCTGAAGAACCTAGTCTGCCCTGCTATTTACCCATAGCTGGAGGGAGAATATTTGGATTCATACCTTTCCCAAGGGTATTAGTGCAATGTGAAATGCAATCATTCAGGTCCAGGATTTGAACTCGTGTCGCCGTGTCCATATCCTGCGACAATGACCATTACACTACGGGCACCTCTATCCAAGTTAGACGAACTAGACATGCAAGACACTGCTGGAGAAGCAAGGACGAGCTCATAAGTGATGTACTCCTATGGAGCCCCACATATGGCCGAGCAAAAGCAGGACGGCCAGCTAGAACATACATGCAGCAGCTATGAGAGGATACGGGATGTAGCCCTGAAGACCTGCCAGAGATGATGAACAATAGGCGATGAACAATAGGGAGAACGATTGGGATATCCATGCCTGCAGCGCGACATGATGATGATGGATGATGATATTCAATAATAAATATTTTATAATCAACTAGCCTGAGAAATAATCATATTCACATAAAGCATTAAGCAAGACACGCAGAGTTGTCACTAATATGAGAATTGAACTGAAAACTGCTTTATTCCCAAAGAGCATTTTAGCAAATATTCCGCTATGATGTGTTATTTGTACTTTTCAGAGACAAAACAAGGAAGAACAACAATCATTTGCATCATCATCATCATCATCATCAAAGCGTGTATAGATTCCCTCTCTTGTCATTCATAGAGAATAAGTCCACAAGACGGCACCCACTGTCCATCTAAAGCCGATGAATGCAAATTTTTTTGGCCGGTTAACACTTGTGTATCCACGCTTATTAATTCATCTTTACTTCACTAGGCATGTCTTTCTCGCCTTTCTTTGGGTGGTTTGTTAGATGGGAGGTTGATGGCAGTACAACTCCTGTTCATTTAGGATACTGCTTCTAGGATTTGTTCATGACAGCAACGCAGCATCCTCGTATAGTTCCTATCGAGTCTTTTTTTGTCTGTATTATGTTTTAGTCAAGCAGCCATACAGTAGCAATGATACGACTACAAAAAGGAATATTTCATGAATTTATAAGCAAACTATTATCATTAAACTCCTTGGGAGTTTTTCTCACCGGCGTTAACTGACGGTCTTTAACTGGAGTCTAAGTGACAGCAAATCTACTTCCAGGACTCTTCCAAATATTCTGTCCGATCTCAGCCATACTGTAGTCTAGATGATCTTGATTCATCTTCCGATTTCCAAATCTTCCAGCCGCCTAACCAAAAATTTTCAGGACCGTTCGAGCGCGTAAATTACAATTAATATCGCCGTCACTCATGTTCCATAGCTTTCTCACTTCTCTGACAAGGTCCAAGTACTTACCTGTCTTTGCGTTTTCTTTGATTTTCACTCTGTTGTACATTGAGACGGTAAAGCACTCTATACAATAAGATTTTTTAGTAATTATCACTTACTCTTGTCTTCTTCTTCTTCTTCTTCTTCTTCTTCTTCTTCTTCTTCTTCTTCTTCTTCTTCTTCTCATGATTATTATTATTATTACACCTTTTTAAGTATTTCACGGCAGCGTTAGCCGATGGTTTCTCACTGCAGTTTGGGTGACAGCAAGTCTGCTCAAGTCTCCAGGACTCTTCTTAGTATTCTGGCCGTTGTCAATAATGCTGTCGTTTGGATGGTCTCCACTCGTCCGCCAACTTCCATGTTCTCCAGTCCCTTTAGTAATCCGTTAGTTACTGTTCCAAACGCATCAATTACAGTTGGTATAATTGTCACCTGCATGTTCCACAGTTTTTTCAATTCCCTAGTAAGGTCGAGGTACTCATCCTTCTTTTCACATTCTTTCAGTTTTCACGGTAGCGTTAGCCGATGGTTTCTCACTGCAGTTTGGGTGACAGCAAGTCTCCCCAAGTCTTCAGGACTCTTCTCAGTATTCTGGTCGATCTTAATAATGTTGTAGTTTGGATGGTCTCTATTCGTCCACTTATTTCCAAGTCCTCCAGTCCTTGGACCGACCATTTAGTAACAGTACCAAGAGCACCAATTACAAATGCTATCACCGTAACTTTTCTGTTCCATATCTTTTTCCAGTTCCCCAACAAGGTCCAAGTACTTATCCTTCTTGTTTTCTTTTAATTTTACTCTGTGGTCTGCTGGGATAGCATAGTGTACAATTGGACAAGTTCTCTTTTTTGTTATTGACTTTCACTATGTATGGTCACCTGGCTGAGATTAGGTGATCGATTTGTACCTCAAATCCCAGTGGAGTTTATATGTTTCATTCTCCAGTACAGATTCTGGGTTATGCATTTGCTAATTGTTCTTATGGTCAAATTTCAATTACGTGCACAATTCCCAGAGAATCACCTTATCCATCCAGCCGCATCTAGTCTTATCTTCTTACTGCGCTAATTTGCTGCATTCACTTTATTATCCTTATTTACTCTTTGAGAGTTTTTCATATCAGCGATAGCTGATGGTCTTTCACAGGAGTTTGAGTCGCAGAAAATCTCTTTAAGTCTCCAGGACTCTTCTCAGTAATCTGGCCGTTCTCAAAAATGTAATAGTTTGGATGGTTTTCATCATCCTGTAATTTCCAAGTCCTCCAGTTCCTTTAATATTCATTGGGTGACTGTACCAAGAGCACCAATTACAATTGGTATAACTGTCACCTTCATGTTCCACAGTTTTTTCAACTCACTAGCAAGGTCGAGGTATTTATCTTTGTTTTCTTTTTCTTTCAATTTTGTTCTGTGTTCAGCCGAGACAGCAAAGTCTACAATGTTGCAAGTTCTCGTTTTTTTTCTTGATAATTGCAAGGTCCGTCGACTGGGCCAGATTAGGTGATCCGTCTATATGTCAAAATTCCATAGAAATTTGTGTGTCTCATTCTCAAGGACAGATGCTGCGTTGTGCATATACCATTTATTCGTATGGTCTTATTATTATCATCATTATTATCATCAAATTGAAGCTACTTGAACTCATATGAATGTGTGCAAACTATTTGTGTTAAAATTATTTACTTGACGCTATAATTCTTTACAAATGATTAGTATAAGATAGAAACAGTTACTTTGTTTGCCTTATTCTATCACAAGACTGGGAAATTGAAATTTTATCCAGCTGATTGTCTAAATCGAGACGGTGTGGATAAGGACCAATAGTTTTGGTGCGAAGCATGTAATAATATATTTCAGTCTTAGAAATAACACACAGAAACTCCTATGGGACATACACACGGATCACCGAAACTAGACATAATAATAATCAACAAAAAGAAGGGAACTTGCAAAATTGTCGTCTTTTCTGTCTCGGCTGACCACAGAATAAAACTGAAAGAATGTGAAAAGAAGGATAAGTACCTCAACCTTGGAAAAAAAAAAAAACTATGGAACATGCAGGTAACAATCATACAAATTGTAATTGGTGCGTTTGAAACTGTAAAATAAGGATTACTAAGGGGACTGGAGAGCTTGGGAGTTGGCTGACGAGTGGAGACCATCCAAACTACAGCACTATTGAGAACGGCCAGAATACTAAGAAGAGTCCTGGAGACTTGAGGAGACTTGCTGTCACTCAGACTCCAGTGAAAAACCATCAGCTAACGCTGATATGAAAAACTCTAATAAGTAAATAATAATAAAAATAATAATAATAATAATAATAATAACGTTATGACGGTCACTGTGATACTAATAGTAAACGGAGCCCTTTCAACTGTCATCAAGTCATAGAAAGAAGTTTTTAGCACTACTAGTGTAAAAGCAATAATGTCAGCTATGGTTCCGAGGGAAACAAGTGAAAGATAAGTTTATAAGTTTGATTTGATAGCCTGGCAAAAAAAAAAAAAAAAAAAAAAAAAACGAAAAAAGAAAAATGAATAAAAAGAAAAGAAACAAGAAAACAAAAAATGATTTTTCATAGCTGAGTTGGTAAAATAGCTAGTCCTTCCAAAGATCTACGAGACGCACTGTTTCACGCTTTTGCAGAAATAACGACACCAGAAAGTTAAGATAAAAAACAGTAATCAAAATTATTAAAAATTATAATTGACAAATGCTAATTTGAAAAAAAAAAGCATTGTCATAGTAGGGAGCTTAGAATACCCTGACTGTTCCCTGCTGAGAGGTAAGACCTCTATAAAAAGGGGTGACACTAAATTGCAATACGATGCTGGGGCTTCAGTTCTCGAAATCTGAAGATTGCCATTACACCCAGGTTCATTCTGAACTAGAGTTTTAGTATCTTTTAGGATCTCTTAGGTAAAATTGATGTGTTTAAAAATTATTCGTACTCGATATAAACGTTTTCAAAAATATTCGAAAACAATACAAAAATGTTATGAACATTCAATGAAGGTGATTTGGTATGAAATATCTCTAGACGAGTTGACATGCCATTAAACTCAATCAATCAATATAAGATAAAATAAATAAATATCATGCGTGATCTATTCGTTTATTTTCTTTGCTTAAATACATAACAACCTTTGTGGGTTATTTAATGGCTAAGCAAGCGTTGTAGAAAGACAGCAGAGGTACTTTGTAACCCATTGCTAGGATGATAAGAAAGTTCCAACCTTTCCCAAGAGTTTAAATCTGAACGTGAACATAGCATCAGAACTGGAATTCGAATTTGCTTAGTAAGATCTCTGAGAAATCTTACTGAGCAAGTTCGAATTCTAGCACGTTTGCCAATTCGCCTTGGTAACTCCCCATTAAAGTACTGGGGAATAGTAGAGCAAACTAAATTCAAAACAAATGCAGACTAGGAGGGGGATGGCCACTGCCAGTTTATAAGTTTCCAATACCAGCTACACTGAATAGCTCTTCCCATGACCAAACCAGGTTACGGAACCAGTGAGTGAATGAGAGTTTGGCACAAGATTAGAAGTACATCGCACTTAATGAGAAATAAACTGTCTACTAACTGTGTACTTGTTTGTTAACCGTTAGAGTAGAAGTGCCCACACTTTTTAGGCTTGCGAACTTCTTTTAAAATGACCAGGTCAAATTGATCTCGCTATATAAAAATATTATATCGTATAAATCGATCTTTTCAGCCTGAACAAACCCCTATACAACAAGAGGTCGACTCATAGAGCAGGACTAAAATCCAAATCTTTCCCACCGAGTGGTCAACCAGTGATAAAGATTTGAATTTTGGCTGCGCCGAATAAATCGACTTCTAGTTTTTTAGATATTTTTTCATCCATAAAAGGACGTTGTAATTTACGATAGTACTTTTTAATACTGATAGATCAATTCGAGCTGGTCATTTAAAAAATATATTTATTATATATTTGTAGTGAGTATATTTTTTATATAAGATAAAGTAACAGCTGACTGTCAATCCAATCAAGTGGCTCCTAATAAAAAGGAGGATAGGCTACCATCTAAACAATTATTTTCTTTAATGGCGAGCAATCTCGCCGTCTACCAGTCGATGGCCATCAATATATTAGGCACCGTTATATTAGACCCTGTCGGGGTCTTGTGAAAATATTTAGAGTTGAGCTATTAACTGCTTGTTGTAAGCAGTTTGTTTCATGGTTTTATTATTTACTGGTTAAAAGAGTTTTTTCTTCAAGGAATTTATTGTTGGTTTACATGTTTTTTTAAAGAACTACACGACAATCTCTAAGCTTACCCTCAGGCTTGATCTCGAAACATCAGATTTCAAAGATAACTCGTTTTATCAGACGAGCCTCGCCTTTTTTAAAAAGTGATATTTTCTCCTCGTTTACTCGGTTCAACGTTTTTCTTTCTCGATCCATTTCTTGTGTTCACCTTGAATAGCTTGTCTCCCACTTCTAAGTGAACTTAATCTAGGAGGCGGGTATTGCGAACTGGGAGTACGAAAGGTTAGTGGCAAGAGCGGTGTGCCTCGCTGTTGTTCTCTATTGTTATTCCAGCCGGGGCGGGGATTATTAAGCCTGCCTGGCGCTAACAGGGGGCAGGGCTTTCTTGCCGATACACCGGGTGCTGCGCCATCTATTCAGCTGCCTCAGTCAGGCGTCCGGCCGGTGAGTGGATAGAGATAGGGGTGAGTAATAAGAGAAAGAAACTGGCGGCTGACGAGATTGGGAAAAAGAGAGAGGGGGGAGGAAAAAGGGTATCTTTGACTAAAATTAATTAAAAAGAATATTTTTGAAACATTCAAGACGGGTGGATAGGATGGTTAACAAGCTACTCTGTATTTATTAATCCCGACCCTATCCCTATGCCAAGGGCAGGATGTGACACAAGGTCAGTTTTTAAGTGGAGTGTAAGTAAGTTAGTTAGCGACCATAGTCGAGGGTGACCCGAAGGCTCCCTTTTCGATAGCTACTACACCAAGGTGTAGGGGAAGGCGCTACTCCATTCCCTGGATTGCTCCACTTTACCCTTGAACCGTACCTTATAATGCTGAGTGTTAAGCAAGGTGGTATCAAGTTCCATTTTTAAAGTCTTTGGTATGACTCGACCTGGGATTGAACCCAGGTCTCCCGGGCCATTGGCGAACACTCTAACCGCTGGGCCAATGTCCCGCAGAGCTCTCCGTCTCTTAGACTGGTTGTGTAATCGATGCTAAAGAACCCAGACTGCCCTACTATTTCCCTTTAGCTGTAAAGAGTAAGAAGAACAGACAGATTCACGCCTTTTCTCAACGTAAAGCGCAAACAGCCTTGTCAAAAACTTGAACTTGGTTCACAACTATAACCGTAACGCTAATCCTAAAAAAAATCTCTTTCTCATATATCATCATCATCATCATCATGACACGCTATCAGCACGGATATTTGTGACCCTCTCTCTCTATCGTCCATTGCTTTTGGCAGGTCTTCTGGGCTACATGCAGTATCTGCACAGAGCTGCTGTATGTATGTTCGAGCTGGACGTCCTACCCTTGCTCGTCCCTGTGAAGGGGTTCACAGGAGTACATCACTTACGAGCTCGTCCCTACTTCTTCAGCATCTCATACATATATATAGTTTTTCAAATCTCAGCTCTTACGTTTTGTGGATGGTTCTAAGGGCTCCAGTTAATATGGACACGCTCATGACCTTCATTTTCAGGAGTTTTTCCTCTTCTGATGAAATTCGCAGTATTTTTTTTATTTTTTATTTTTATTTTTTTTTGCTTTTGATGTGACAGATTCCTTATTTTTAATAGCGTAGTTTGTAATTCCAGATATTTTAATTTTTATTTTAGGAAAGTTTTTAGCCGGGTCAAACATAAGTTGTTTGCGCAGTTCTCACTATATTAATGTTCCTAATCTTTACGCATTTTCACCATCTTTTTACTGTAATCCGATTTGTTTTGTTAGGCTTCTGCCGGTATTTGTTTTGGGAATACAAATTAACCCATTTGACGGTATATAAGACACACTGGCTTATATGACACACCCAAATTTTAGCAGGGCAAATCAAGGAAAAAACTAAATACTAATATTAAACGTGATGAAGTTAATATACTGAATATTATCAATGATAACACTTTTAATCTGCATAATAGCTTTTAAATAATGACAATCGGTATATGAAAGGTACTCTAAAATCTAAGCTTCAAGGAGTTGCGAGGTATCTAATTTCGGCTGACTCTCACGAATTTCAAACATTTATATGGCATATAAGACGCAGGGGAATTTTATTTGATAGTTTTAGTAAAAAAAAAGCGCGGTTGATATGGAACCCAGACCGTCCTACGTTTGGAAAATAATTAATAATTAATTTTAATTAAAATAATCTAATCTAGTTTTAAACAAACTTGAATGTTTTATGAAATCAGAATATTTGGCTTTTAATTAACAAGCATTTTGCGTTTTATTTGCCATTAGTTTACTTACACCACTACATCAAATCAAAGTGAACATGTTCTACCTATGCTAATTCAACATTTTTTACCCATAAGTGATATTTATTCATCTTTCCTGCCGAGGTGAAGTGTGGTTCAATGCCTTTTTTGTGTAGCAGCCGGACACGGCCCAAAAGGGCATTATCAGCGCTGCCAGAAATTCTTGGCCTTGTCAGTATTCCCCAACGAGGACGCCTCCGGCACCAAGCAATAAACTTGGTTCTGTAGGAGCAGGCTAAGGCCTGGTGGGGACGACCCCCTGAGGCCAAGGAGTGCCAACCACGGCTCACAAGCAAGACCAAGAGAACGAGACTACACGAGCCAGTACATGTTCCATCTAACACGGCCGACAGAGTTAGTAAATGTGTAAGTCAGAAAGGCAGCTGAGACAGCAGTGCAAGAGTTTAGTGTTCAAACCTAGGTAAAAGAGATATTAAAAAAATTAATTTTTTTTAAAATTTGAAGTGGTAATTTTTACCTCAGTTAGGTTGTTTCAAATAATCATTTAATCCACAATTAGTTTCTATGCTTATTCGATATTATCTGAGCACTTTTTGTGGTGATGAGAATATCATAGACGCTTTGAGTTACAAAGAAACAAGTTACTCATCATAATGATTTTGACATCAATCCCGTGTAAATTTTAAGCGCTTTTATTATTTTCAGATGGATTTTGCTGTTGCTTCTTGATGTTTTTTTTCTAAATTGATTGATTAATTAATTGATTTTAATGGCATGAGCTCCTCTTTTTCCACACCATATATGGGTAAATAGTAGGACAGTCTGATTGCGCAACTAGTCAAGGAAAATTAAAACTGAATTAAAACCGGCAATACTCCAAATGGAAATTGATCTTGAGTCATATCCTACCCATTGAGGAGGGGCTAGGTAAAATCAGGTTGCATTTTTTACCAGTAAAAGTAAAGTTGGTGACTTTAGTCGTGGGTGACCCGAAAGCTCCCTTTTCAATAGCTACTGCACTGAGGTGTAGGAGAGGGCGCTACTCCTTTTCCTGGAGTGCTTTACTTTACCCTTGATGACTGATATTAAATAGAATGTGTTTGATAGTCATACTTAAAACTATTGAACTGTGAGAAAACGATAGCTATATTGAATGCAAGGGGTTGTCCTCGTAGAGTAATGGTTCTGGACTGCCGAATCGTTGTAAACGGGTTCGAACACCAGTCCGCTATTATGTTCACTTTCGAACAAATACCCTTGGGAAAGGCATGAACTCCCTATCCTCCTAAATTGGTTGTGTTACATACGAGGGGCATACGATAAGTTTACTGACTTTTTTGTATGGGCATTTAAAATTGTCGTAGACTCTTGAAAATTCAGTAGGTTGTTGCTATACATCTTATGGGATGACTAACCAATTTTTTATGATTTCAGGTTCAAAGGAACAGTTACAGTAGCAATTGGAATACAACCTACTAAAGACTGATTGTCACAGCTGATGAATTTCAAAAATGCAATCTGGACGTGAGGACACTTTAGAAGAACGATATACAATAAAATTCTGTTTTAAACTTGGAAAAAACGCCTCAGAAACATATGGAATGCTTCAGACTGCTTTTCGACCATCTTGCATTAATTGTGCATCAGTTTTTGAGTGGCATAAGAGATTCAAGGAAGGCAGGGAGTCTGTGAGGGATGATGAAAGGTGTTGGAGAAGTAAGGAAGTCAATAGACCAGAGTTGATTGGCCAAAGGGTTAGGGTTAGGGTTAGTATGCTGAGGTTTTACGGGAGCCCAGGAAGAGATTCCGTCGGAAGAGGCCAACACTCTTCAAATCGAGTCAGTGGCATTTCCACTAGGACAATGCACCAGTCTACAACTCCATCCTTGTCACAGACTATTTAACCAAGATGGGCATCAAGACAGTTCCACACCTTACCTATATTCCAGACCTTGCTCCCTGTGACTTTTGGTTATTCCCTAAGCTCAGAGGCTATCATTATGAGATAATTGAGGAGATGAAAGAGGATGTGACGAAGGTCATTGATACGCTCACACAAGAGGACTTCCAGGGGTCTTCCAGAAGTTGCTGGAACGGTACAAGTGCATTGCAGCCGGAGGAGATTACTTTGAAGGGGATTAGAGTTTCATGTGTGTACTATCAATAAAAGTGCCCATAAGAAAAAGTCTGGAAACTTATCGTATGCACCTCGTACCAATACTTGAAACTATTTTGTTATGTGCAAAATGATCTCTGCCTCATTTAAAATATCTATTGACTATTCGTTTACAAATTTCCCCCTGGGGCTGTAGGATACACCGACAACACCTCTGCATACAGGACTTATACAGGACTTCTTCTGATCCAATGGATCTGAAGAAGTCCTGTATAATTTTTTTTCTTCATTGGATCTGAAGAAGTCCTGTATAATTTTTTTTCTTCGTGTTTTTGGTTCACACCAGAAACTGAAAAACAGGATGGAAATAAATTTATAATCCTAAATTAACCGGTCTTTGGTTTTTTCTTAAAGAAAAGATATATATATATATATTAACAAGACATGACATAGCCACCAAGGGTTGATATGCAATAAAAAAAAACACCCAGCCACCTACGAACCAACCAGCCAGCCTAGATTTACTCTGACCCGAAGTGATTATACCAATTAACGTCTTAATAGATCTATTCAAAAATCATTTGTTTTCGAAAAGAACATGAGCAAAAATAAAACCCTCTTAAGTAAGAATTAGTTAAAAAAAATATAAATATTAACATAAAATGAACGCAATTCTCCGCTTAAAAATTGACCTTGTGTCGTATCCTACTCGTTGGGAAAGGTTGTTCAACACATACAATGAATACGATTCCAGAATCTCTCAGCCCTGTCAGCTGAGGCTGTAGAATACGCCGATGGCATCTCTGCAGAGAAGTAAGATCTTCCCAACGAGTGTCCTTGACATGACACAAAACCCTCTGATAATGAGGCTTCAGTCCTGCAGTTTAGGGGGATGTGGAATTCACCTTTATTGTAATTACTTCCAAGTTTATCCTGATTTTAATTGGTAGTACTCGTTAGGGTCTGATCGGTTTAATCATTTAATATACTTGAAACCATTTAACTGTGTGCAAACAATTGATTAATATTAAATTGAATTATTGGTATTACATAGCAATACTTGAAACCATTTAACTGTGTATTAACAATAAACAAAACAATAAATATTAGTTCACATATTATTATTAGATATATAGGCATAAACAGAATTCGGCTTTAAATAGCCGACAAGAGTTGATATGCCATAAAATTCGATTAATCAACCAACTAATCAACTAACCAACCAACCAGAACCTTTAGCTATAAATTACCCCTGAAGGTTTGACATGCCGTTGAAATAAGTAATTCAATCAATCTTATATGGATTTTATCACTCACAAATTGTTGGTCACAAATGTTGGAATCAATCTCATCTTTATGAAAAAGTTACTTTTATTTTATTAGAACGAAATAAAAGTTTTTATTTTCTCCAAAGAAAAAAAAACAAAAAAAAAAAAAACCTAAACATTTTCTTCGCTCCTGGCGTAGATTCTGATTCCTTGAGACGGTGATCAAATCAGATGCTGGAATTTCTAATGCTGATTTTCAAGGCAAGCAAAGACTCCATTTGAAAAATTGGCATGTCATTCATTCTTTCTTTTGTTTTACATTTTTCCGTTTCTCTTTCTAGTTTTACTTTCCTTCACCCGTTTTTCTTTTTCATTCCATCCTTTCTATTTTCTCTTTCCTATATTTTTCCACTTTATTTCTTTTTCTATTTCCTAATCATGCTTCCTTTTCCTTCACTTTCTTTCTTTCTTTTATTTTTTCTTTCCTTCTGTATTTTTTCATTGTTAAATGCTTTCCATTTTTTATTTTTCTTTCAATTTTAACTTTTCTTAACTCGTTTTTCTTCTTTTCTTTTTCTTCTTCCCTCTTTCTTTCCTTTCCTCTGTCTTTATCCTGTTTTGTCTTCCTGCGTTTTCTTTCTTTCTTTCTTTCTTTCTTTCTTTCTTTCTTTCTTTCTTTCTTTCTAATTTCCTCATCTTTCACGTCATCTCTTTTACTTCTTTCTTTCTTTCTATTTCTTTACTCTGTCTTTATCATGTTTTGTCTTCCTGCGGTTTCTTTCTTTCTTTCTTTCTTTCTTTCTTTCTTTCTTTCTTTCTTTCTTTCTTTCTTTCTTTCTTTTTTCTTTTCTCTTTCTTTCTTTTAATCGTTCTTCTCTGTTCTTGCTTTTTCATCTTTATCCATCATCGTCTATTTCTTTCTTTCTTTCTTTCTTTCTTTCTTTCTTTCTTTTTATTTTTCTGTCTTTGATTCATTCTTTTTTTAATATTAAGTTCTTCCTTTGTTTTCTCTTCCTTTTTTTAATTCTTTCCTCTTTTTTCTTCTTTTCTCCTGCAACGTTCATACCTTCTTCTTGTGCTTTCTTTCTTTTCTTTCCATCATTCCATCTTTGGTTTATATCATTCCAATCTCCCCTTCCCATTTGTTTTTTTCTGTAGGAATTTAACATCTGTCAACCTATTTTTCTATTCGTTTTTGAATCCATTCAAAATCTTTTTCCTCGGTTCCTTCTATCTTGATTTTTTTTTTATTAGTGCATTCTCTGATTTTCATCTCTTTTTAATACACTAATCAATTATTTATGCATTTCCAAAGCTTTTTTGTTATTTTTTATCGAATTTCTTTCTTTCTTTCTTTCTTTCTTTCTTTCTTTCTTTCTCGCCTAAATCGACCTTCTCTGCCCACTTCGTTTTTATAATCGGCAGTAGTAGGTCGCATTTTGCCCCCACATCTCTTATTAGGCGAGGGAAAAGGGTAGCTGAATAGGTTACTGACAGATCGATATGTCATTCGATCAAGCAGACGGGCAGGCATGCGTCTCTGGCCTTTCAGGATCGATACCCTCGATCGATTGAGCATAACCCTAATCTGATTTCAAGTAGACGAGCACTTGAAATCACCGTGTCTATTTCTGTCTTCACGTGCATGTGATAATACCTTCATTGTACAACTTATACAATCCACTCTCTCTCTCTCTCTCTCTCTCTCTCTCTCTCTCTCTCACTATCTCTTTATTCGTACACTAAAGTTCTGGTACAGTTAAAGATTTGAAAAACATATCTATAAGATATCAATAACGGGCATTATAAATGGGACCCTATTAGAACACTGTTCTCAACAATGGCTTGCTCTCCAAGAAGCTTTCTTGTTAGGACAATGATATAGTCCATTTTTCTAACTGAAAAAAAGAAAGAAAAGAAAAGGAAAAGATGAAGAAAAAGTATGAAATTATATGCTTGGTGAACTATGAAATTGT
>OY757914.1:99915841-99918341 GCA_963585895.1 Sepioteuthis lessoniana
CGACACGAGTTCAATTCCTGAACGATGTGATAGCATTTCGCATAGCATTAATATCCTTGGGAAAGGTATGAATTCAATGATTCTCTCTCCAGATGTTAATTAGTTAGGCAAACTGGTTTCTTTAGCCTTGGTTTGGCAACCAGTCTAGGAGAAAGAAAACTCTGCTTTTAAAAATGCCTCTGTATCTTATCCTCCCCGTGAGGAGCAGTTGGTCAATAAATAGCATTATCCAGAGATGAATTCAATTAATTCTTCTTCGGGTTTCAATAGCCATTACTCTATGAGCATCTTGAAAACTCATATACGTGTAGTATAGCGGTATATGAGTGATGTAGCCCGTAAGATTCGATGTCAGTTTTCATGGCTGACTAGAAAAGGTTACCTAAGGAAGTCTTGGCGTGTTCTAATATATATATATATATATATAGTCATCCACAGACAGATCTGTTTCGTTCTATCAGAACTCATCATTGTGGCTAGACAGTATCTCCCCGTAGCAAGGATCGAAACCCGGTTGACTCAAACGCCAAGCCAAAGCTTCTAACCATTTAGCGACGAGGAGATATTAGCTACGAAGTACATTTTAAACGGTTGTCTTTTACATTGCTGGATCAACACCCATATACACACACACGCACACACACACACACATACACACACACATAAATATATATATATGTATATAATTGCATAACGGTAAGTATGTTCACCAAAAGTCTGGGATACCGGAGATCAATCCCAGGTCGAGTCATACCAAACACTCAAAATTTGGTAATTGATGCTTTTGTGCTTAACACTCAGCATTAAAAGGTATGGATCCAGGATAAGCGGAGCAATCGAGGGAAAGGAGTAGCGCCCTCACCGACACATCGGTATAGTAGCTATAAAAAAGGGAGCCTTTAGGTCACCCTCGACAATGGTTGGCCAAGTTATATATATATATATAGAGAGAGAGAGATTGATAGTTAGATAGGTGTGTGTGTGTGTGTGTGTGTGTGTGTCAATAAAAGGTATTTGATAACATTGGGGTAGAAACAAATCAAAATTTTATGAGTACTATTTAAACAGAATTTGTTTTTACTGAATTGCATTTCTATCACAAAAAAGAAAATAAAGTTATACGTGAAAATGGCATGTTACACATAGTTATAATTAATAAAAAGACTGTTTCTGTCTCTGTCTCTGTCAGTTTGTTTGTATATATCTGCCTCTTCGACTCTCTCCTTATCAATACACACACACACACACACACACATATATATATATATATATATATATGAGGTGCGATGGATAAATTGTCATATTTTAGATTATTTATTTTCCACATGCACTCGTTTCATGTTCTGTTTAATATGCGAGAGAAGTAGAATAATGGCGCAATTCAACCCCCCCCCCAAAAAAACAGACTGCTGTACTGCTTAGCATTCACGACGGAAACAACAATCCAAAGATATAACAATATATCGGTGCCAATCTGTGGACAGATTCATATTCATATTGATGAAAACCAAATACCCCAAAGAAAAAAAGAAAAAAAAAAGGATTCCCAATAAAGACAACCAAATACTCAGTCACATCATATTGTCTGGGATGATCACGGGCGATGGTGACATAATGTCTCCATTCATCTCTGCGCATTGGCGCAGACAAATCACATTGCCCCACATAAAGTGACCAGAGGAGGTAGGGATGCTTAGCATCGAGATTGCAGCTCCAGAAAGACCCACCGTCTAGCAACATGACTGCGAAATGCCTCACTAGCGGTAAACCCATGTCTTGGCTTTCAGAAAATCTCTGTGATTACATCCCCTCAAATAACTGTAGCCCTGTCGGTTGGGCATATAGAACACACTAACTGCTTCTCAGCAGACGTGTAAGACTCCCCAACGTGTGTCCTGGAGATGACATGAAACAATCTGATGGTGGCGCTTCAGCAACGTTGGAGCTTTGGGGAATGCGGAGTACCCTTTTATCGACTTCGCTCCCAAGTCCGCTTTGGCCCTATCTATGGGTCAAATAGTACTAAACTATGTAATTACGCTAAAGTGAATTGTTTTAAATTAACTATTTTTACATTTAACTATGTGTAAACAAAAAACTGTATACTTAAACTAAACTGAATTGTATGAAATAGAACTGTTTTGAAAATTAAAGTGTGTACTTATGCTAAACTGAATTGTTCGAAACAGTAATATCTACATATATAAAATTGGATTCGGCATTAAATAACCTACAAAGGGTGATATGTCATAAAAGAAAACCAAACCGAAACAAGAAACTATTTGCTCATGAATCACACACACATACACACACACATATATATATATATATATATATATATATATATATATATATATAAAGGATTTGTCATTAAAACCCCACAAGAGCTGATATGCCATAAACACGACCAAATTAAACCAATCGAATAACACGTCACCTATCTCTATAAATTGCAATTAACTTCATTGTTTTGTTTGGGGTACTGTTGAGCAAGAAACAT
>OY757914.1:99923341-99925841 GCA_963585895.1 Sepioteuthis lessoniana
ACCTAGTGGTGTAATCGTTAAAGTGATGCACTGCGAAATCGTAGTAAGCGAGTTCGAACTCCAGTCACGCTATTACGTTCACTTTCGGACAAATACCCTTGGGAAAGGTATGAACCCCCTTATCCTCCCAGCTATGGGTTATATAGTGCCATTAGTGTTCTAGAAGGATGGCTTTGGCATTAAATAACCTACAAAGGTTGATATGCTGTTGTATAGCCGCATACATATATATATACAAATATAAGCGGAAACATAGTCAACAATAATAACGAACTTCAATGAACGAACGAACACACTTCTGTATAAAATATATATCTCTCACTCTTTATTCTCGAAAGGGTTGATGCTGGTTGTGTGTGAGAGGTGATTTGGAGACGGGGACCGACTGCTACATATTGAACCAAAGTTCTTCTGACCATAGCAGCACTTCTTTTGCAATCTGGCTGGGCTGCTCAACCTTAGGTCACTGAGGGCCACAAGCCCTCTGTCTGCAAGCTGATTCTCCCGCTGGCATCACCAACTGGAACTGGAACTCGAACTCGAACTGACAGTCCCAAGTCGTCTGTGGCACCTGGTTATATAATTGTCTGACATCCACCTGCTTCCTGTGGGCGTACGCATTTGCCACCATCACCGATTTCAACCACGTCCACAGGTCAAGGTGATATTCTGATATCTTCGACCAGATGCACCTGTTTCGCTGTTCTTCCGCTTATTTACACAGGTGCATCTCTTGATTGACGGCTCGGTCGAGGGTCAATATGTTACAATGCCATTAAATAAAGAAACCAAACTTACTACGATGCCGCAGTCCAGCGCTTTAGCCACTACGCCATTATTTGATTAGCTTGCTTGTTTGGATTGAGTCTTATGTCATATCAACCATTGCGGTTTTTGAATGCAATTTAATCGCTTCTAGGTAACATTTATAAGCGAGCTAGAGTTCATTTGTCAACATGTAGTGATATGGTTTCAAATATTTCTATTGTTTGCACACAGTTAAATGGTTCCAGATATTGTTATCTAACACTAATAGTTATATTCGACAAGAGTTAAAGGGTTTCAAGTATTGCTATTTAACACAAACAAATCTATTAAATTTTGATAATAATCCCTGGTTAAAGATTGAACATTTCTATTTGACTCATATCTGGGACCCTAACAGGTACTACCACTCCGAGTGAGAGTGGGCTTGAGATAACGATAACAAAAAAGGATTCCACATTCCCCAAACTCTAAGAGTGAAACCTCAACACCTGATTCAGTTCCGTGTCATACCATAAGTGGTTTCAAGTATTCCTATATAATACAAATAATTCTATTTAAGGTTATTCATTCATTTGAACATTTAATTAGTTTCAAGTATTGCTATGTAATACTAAGAATTTAATTTAGCCTTAATCCTTAGTAAATAAGTTAATAGTTCTATTTGACCCATTGATTGGACTCTGACAAGTACTTGCCCTGTCGGCTGGGGCTGCAGAATACACCTACTGCATATCTGCTGACGGGCAAGACTCCTCTAATGAGTGTCCTGATATGACAATAAACACTATGCTGATGAGGCTTCAGTAATGCTGGAGCTTGGGGGAATGCAGAGTAACCTTTCATTGCCATCGCTCCCAGCTTCACGCTGGCCTTGAATGGTAGCACCTGATAGGGTCGAATATGAGTCAAATAGAAATGTTTGATATCTAATCTATACTTTTTCATTTAAACTGAGTGCAAATAAATGACTTATGCGAAACGGAATTGTTTGAAAAAGAACTGTTTAATCATTTAACTATGTGTAAACAAATGTTTAATTGAATTATTAGTCGTGCATAGTAATACTTAAAAACATTAAACTGTGTACAAACAATTGATAAATAGTAAACAGAATTTTTCGTATCTGATAGAAATAAATGAAACTATTTAACTGTGAGCTCAGATTAGTGTAAAAATGTTATCTACAAAATGTGTTTAGGAATTGTATATTGAATATGAATTAAAAGAATTTGGTATTAAATAACCAATAATGATTGATGTGTCATAAAACAAAACCAAGCTAAATCTAACAGGTACTGCCCATCTGAGTCAGAGTGGGCTTCGGAGTAATGGCAATGAAAGGGTACTTCTCACTCCCTAAAGCTCTTGGACTGAAGCCTCGCCATCAGATGCTCGTTGGTGGGGTGGGGTCTTAACCCTCTGCAGAGGTGCAGTCGGCGTATTATACCTCTTTAGCTGATTGGCCTCGTGATTACTGAGAACTTCTTTATGCATAACAATTTAAACTATAAATTCCATTCGTAGATGAAGCACTGCATATTCCGAATTAAGAATTCAATGTTTTAAAAATCACATAAGTGTAATTGACCTTAACGGCATGTCAACCCCTTAAGGGTAATTTTATTCGAAGACGCTCTGGAACCTGTATGTTTTGTGCTGTTTCTTGAGAGATTTTTTTAAACTGGTCCTATCATCTTCATCATATCACGCTGCATGCATGGATTTCTTTGAC
>OY757914.1:99935841-99965841 GCA_963585895.1 Sepioteuthis lessoniana
TCTCTCTCTCTATCTTTCTTTCTCTCTATCTCTCTCTCACACACACACATACACACTTGGAAATATACTTACATACGCACGCATGCATACACTAACACTCACATATACATTGAGACACACACACTCACTCACTCACTCACTTTCTCTCACTCTCTCTCTCTCTCTCTCTCTCTCACATACACATACACAGAAAGACACGCACACACACACACACATACACACGCATACACGCACTAATCGTCACATGCAGATACAGAATCTCTCCCCCTCCAAACACACTCGTAAATACACTAACACTCATATATACATTCAGACACACATTCACACAGAATCACCGTCTTACACACATATACGCGCTGATTCACACACCCACTAACACACGCATGCACGCATGCACACATACACACACATACACAATCACACAGACTCACTGACTCACACACTTATTAAATCACACACACACGCACACACACACACACACACACGCGTGCACACGCACACATACACACACACACGCGCACACTCACATGCATACACCCAGATGCGCATGCGCGTGTACCTACACAAACGAATGGATGACCCACTGTGAGTAACGATTTCCAAGTTAGTTTCGCGGACGATTACTACTGTAGTTTGTAGTAGATTCGATTTTTCCCTGGATGACCTTGTGCCAGGCTAGACTGCTCTTATTAACTAAACAAGGGAGCTCTTTGAGGATTTTTAATTCATAATCTAATTTCCTTGTTGATTATCTTTTGAATTAATTTATTTACACTCCTTAATTTGTAGCCTTTTGTCAGACTAGAGTAAAATCTGTTAATAACAATGGGTGACTATGCAGATAGACGCATAAGTACTTTTTAAGTTTTGGTTTAAATTCATTTCTTTAACGGCATATAAAATCCCTATGGGTTATGTAACCCATGTTGTGAGTGTTTGATTCAAATCGTAGCAATATTTTCAATGTTTTGCATTATTTTATAAAATACATTTTGTCTATAATCATTTTACACGTTATGATAGTAGCCAGAATTCCTGAGGGTGTCCTCGTGGTGTAATGGTTAAAGAGCTGGACTGCAGAATTGTAGTAAGCGAGTTCGAACACCGGTTACGTTATTACGTTCACTTTCGGACAAATACCCAAGGGAAAGGTATGAACCCCCTTATCACCCCAGCAGATAGATAGATCTTCAAAGATGATAGATTTAGCATTAGATAGGCCAAGAAGGTTGACATGACATTAAACGACAAACAAATTGTCGTAGGAAATGGACACGGCAACGAGACTGATAACATTTCACTAATTTGATAGGAATACTTTATACTCTATAAATCTGAGCAACTAATTTTGTTAATAAAAGTAATAATCAACTACCAAAGGAAAGGTATGAATCCAATTAATCTCCCTCCAGCTATGGGTAAATAGTGGGGCAGACTGTGTTCTTCAGCCTTGGTGAGGTAACTAGTCTAGGAGAAGGAAAACTCTGAATTCAAACCTGTAAACTCCGCTAAAAATTGATCTTATGTCCTATCCTGCCCGAGCGGAGGGGTTGGTAAATATGATTAAACTACAAACAAAAAAGTATCCCTATTTAATACAAATAATTTATGCACAACTTTATGTTTTGCTGTAACAAATTCTATTCATAATAAATCATTTGTTTCCCCATGCTAATTTTCGATTAACCAATAAACCTTTGTAGTTGATTATTACTTTAATTAACTTTTAATAAAAATTAGTTGCTCAGATTTATCGAGTATAAAGTATTCCTATCAAATACAAATAATTTTCAAACAGATCTATTTGACCCATAGATGGGACCCTAACTGCTACTACCATTCTGAGTTTGAGCGGACCTGGGTTTAATGTTAATAAAAGGAGGCTCCATACCCACTGAGCCCCAGAACTAAAACTTCACCGTCTGACGCAGTTTATCATCATACACGAGACAAAAGGATAATAAAATCGAGTACTCCTTAAGTATATTCTCGTTATATTAATATACAGATATTAATGAGGATATACTAATATATATACAGATAGTCATCTGTGACGTTTACTGTTAAATAATGGCTTTCTCAATAAATCGGGCGTATAGAGACATTTGCGTGGAAAGCAAAAAATTTGGAAAAATATTTCATTAAATTAATAAGATCGAAATGCAATCGAAAAAGAGTGTGTTGTAATTGTAAATGGAAAACCAGCTTTCTAAATCTTGGCTTAAAAAAAAGTTTTTCATTCAGTCTCTATCCTCTATCCTAAATGTGCTAAAAAGTCAACTACTTCAGCCACTTAGTTAATCCACACACGTGTGAGTGCGTGAATTCACACATAGATAGAAAGATAGATGAGATACCTACATGAGTTATTAAAAAAGGGAAAAAGACAGAACAATTTTAAAACATATTTCTCTCAATAAAAACTCTATTTCCGTTGATAGCGTTTCGTTTTAAATTCATTCGATGTCATTAGAATTTCAGTTTAATTCAACAATATTTTTACATAATTTTTGCCATTAAAAAAACAAGCAAAATAAAACAAACTTAAAAACTTAAAACTTAAAAAAACTATCTTTACATTTAACTACAAGCCTTGATGATGGTCTATGAATAGTCCGAAAGCGCTCGGGACAATTTCGGTAAATTCATCTACCGACCTAAAACCATAGCATTTATCAGGAAACTGGAAAGAATCCTTATACAATTACATAGAAAAAATACGTATTTATTATTTAATCAAACAAATGAAAGACTGCTGCCCAGTTACACACACACACACACACACACACACACACACACACACACACACACACACACACACACATATATATATATATATATATATATATATATATATATATGGGATGGGCATACACGTAACAATAATTTGGTCCAGTCAGCTGGGGCTGCAGAATACACCAACTCCATCTCTGTCGAAGGGTAAGACTCCCCCGACGAGTATTTTGGCTATGACACTAAACAAACTGATGACGAGGTCTCAATAATGCTGGAGCTTTGGGGAATGCCGAGTACCCCTTTATTGCCTCTCTCACAGGTCCACTCTCCCGGAGTAGTAGCACTTGATAAGGTCCTATCTGTGGGTCAAATAGAACTCAATGATATTTATCGGTTTACTTATGCTAAACTGAATTGTTTAAAATAAAACTGTTTTTACATTTAACTGTATGTAAACAAATGACTGGCGTTTATTTGAATTGTAAATAATTTAGAGCGATACTTGAAAATATTAAACTGTGTGCAAACAAATGATTAAGTGTAAATAGATTTATTCGTATTAGGAAAAAATCAGTGAAACCATTTAACAGTTTGAAAAAGAAACGATTCAGGTTCGTTTGAAAATGTTATCAACAAAATGTGTTTAGAAATTATATATTAAATATATATATATCTATATATATCTATATATATATATATATATATATATATATATGTATATATATATATATATATGTATATATATATATATATATATATATATATATAATGGATTTGGCATTAAATAACCTACAATGGTTGATAAGCTATGAAACCCAACCAAACCAAATCATATGTATTTAATATATATGTATAAAAAGGATTTGGCATTAAATAACCTACAATAGTTGATATACCATAAAACCAAACCAAACCAAAACAAACCACGACAATAATAACAAGAATTTCTGTGCGATAAGGAAATACAGGAAACACTACTACTACTACTACTACTACTACTACTACTACTACTACTATTCATAATAATAATAATAATGTTAGTAATACAAATTGTAGTTGATAAACTTAGAATAGTCCCCAAAAGGCTTAGAAAATAGACTGATGGAATTATAAATCAGATGACGAATCGAGACGGTCAAGACTAGAGAATTGCTGAGAGCGGCCCGAATATTGAGAAGAGTCCTGAAAATCTTAGAAGGTTTGCTGTCATTCAGATTCTTGTAAAAAATCTTCAATGATATAAGTGAGCGTTTTTGAATGTACGCGCGCACACACACACACACACATATATGTGTGTGTGTGTGCGTGTTTGTTTGTATATATATATATATATATATATATATATATATATATATATATATATATCGGGGGGGGTTGTGTTTATACATACATATATATATATATATATTTATATTTATATGTGTGTGTGTATTTGTGTTTATATATATATATATATATATATATATACATATGTGTATATATATATATGTATGTGTGTATGTATAATTGTGGGTATTTGTATAAATATATATATGTGCGTGCGTGCGTGCGTGTTTGTATATATATATATATATATATATATATATATATATATATATATATATATATATATATATATATATATATATATATATATATGTGTGAGTGTTTGTGTGTGAGTGTGCACGAACGAGTATTATATATATATATATATATATATATATATATATATGTATGTTTGTGTGTGTGTGTGTGTGTGTGTGTGTGTGTGTGTGTGTGTGGCACCTGTGTGTCTGTACCTGTGTGTGTATCTTAGTGAGTTTGTTTTGTGTATGTGTGTGAGTATAAATATTTATATATATATATATATATATATATATATATATATATATATATGTCTGTATGTGTGTGAGTGTGAGTGTGTGTGTGTGTTTATATATATATATATATATATGTCTGTATGTGTGTGAGTGTGTGTGTGTGTGTGTGTGTGTTTATCCGTGTAGGTATTTAAAAAGAAACAGAGCACCTACTGGATTGTGGACTTTGCCGTCCCGGGTGATCATAAAGTACAACTGAAAAGTGAAAAGAAAAATAATTACCTAGCCCTTACTAGAGAACTAAAAAGACTATCAAACATGAAAGTGACAGTGATACCAATTGTAATTGGAGCGCTCAGTACAGTCACCGAAAGATTGGCACTGGGACTGGAGGACTTGGAAATTTGAGGACAAGAGGAGACCATCCAAACTACAGCATTGTTGAGATTGGCCAAAATACTGAGAAGATTCTTGGAGACTTGAGGAGACTTGCTTTTACTCAAATTCCAGTGAGAGACCACGGCTAATGCTGGTGTGAAAAACTCACAAAGGATTAAAATAATGATTATAATGATAATAGATATTTTAAAATGACTGAACAATATCACCGAAAAGCGACAGCGAAAATGCAGAAATACATCGGATACATGTAATCCTAATCTTCCATCACCTTCGGTTGCAGCTAAACACGCGGTGTAGAATTGTAAAAACCGAAGGTAAAGCTGAACATCAAACAACAACAACAGCAACAACAATAATAATGATAGTAATAATAATAATAATAATTCTTGGTTCCCTTGGAACGGTCCCAAAAGCCCTGTAAAAAAGACTGAAGTATTTGTAAACCAGAGGAAAAATCATACCAGACTATACTATTGTTTAGATTAGCAAGAATACTGAGAAGAGTCCTGGAGACATGAAGAGACTTGCTGTAACTTATACTCTTCGGAAAGATCGTCAGCGTTAGCTGTAAAAAAAACTTCCAAGGGGTCATATAATAATAATGATTATAAAAATACTTGCTGTCACTCAAACTCTAGCGAAAGACCATCAGCTAACGCTGATGTACAAAAACTCTAAAGGAATAAACAATAATAACGAAATTTCTTGAGTTTCTAAGAAAATTTGCAGTCAGTTCAAATCCATCAGACACTCCTTTTATGAAAATTCATATAAAATAACTTGAATATAATAATTTTGTAGAAATAAAAGAAAAATAAAAACTTTCGAGTCTAACATTTCTTATATCCAAAACAAAATTGGACCAGAGATATCTAGTAATTCCAGATTTGCATTCTTTTATTATGTGACATAAAAATATGCATATTCAAAAGATCGTCGCAAAGCAGTCTTCTTACTGCTTCACTACGCAACAGGAAGTAATTATTAATAAGGTATAATTTATTGCATTGTAAGGTTATAATTATATATTTGGTTAAGGCTAACATTGTTTAAAAAAGGTGGTCTGTCTGAGATGATGTCATAGTTGAATAATTAATATCTGAACAAGGGATCGGTGATCAAATCGAGTCACAAGGTAGCAAATCGAAGTAGGATTTTCAAGATTTTCAGGTTCTCACCAAGTGGATTTTGTTGCACCACAATGTTTCTAAAAAATTATATATATATATATATATATATATATATATATATATATATATATATATATATCATAAACCATTCAAAACATGCTGGGAACTGCTGGGGAAGAAGGAATGAACTCAGCGAAATTCTTACGCGGCTTTTCCCATGTATATCCACCACTGTTGGCTGTTTAGCAAATACTTATGTTCATCAAGTCTAGGTGGATACTGGATAGTTTCCGAAGGACCAGCAAACAGCAATGAGTAGTAATGACGGTTGATCAGAAAAAGTCCAGGGATTCTGAGCTTTCAGATGATTATATATATATATATATATATATATAATTTTTATAGCTATGTCTATAACTCTGGGAACGTAAAACGAAAGCAGATAACACAATCTGTAAATAAAAAAATATATATATTAGCAACCGATTTATAAAAAAGGAAAGACTAAAATTTTTTAATGCTAATTTTCTATTCATTCTGCTGATCTCTTTAATAACAAAATGTAATTTGAGTCAAATCTCTTAAGTTAGAATTATCGTGAAGATCCGTTACGTGAAACCTGGGTAGTGAGTTTTTGGCTCTTTTAGGTATTATATATAAGTTGGCGACCGAAGTCGAGGGCGATCGAAAGTTCCATTTTCAATAGCTACTACACTGAGGTGTAGCGGAGGGTGCTACCCCTTTCCCTGAGATATACATATATCTAAAACTTTCGAAGGCGAATTACATCACACAAATCTGAAACAGAACGCCGCCGGTGGAAGTAGAATGTTTAAAACTTTCTCATCTAAAATTGATATCTTTAACGTTGGCAACAAAGTCAATGGATAGTCTTTCTCAGAAGACCCTTTTCCCCATTTTTGTTCATTTTTATATATATACCGATATTTCTACGTGTATGTATCAATGGGTCTAATGTATGAGCGGTTATATATATATATATATATATATATATATATATGTGTGTGTGTGTGTGTGTGTGTGTTCTATTATATACATATGAAAATATATTATCCTTTGTGGATTGAAAAAAGCTCACACACACATAAACACACACACACACACACACATAAACACACACACACACACACACACACACACACACACATATATATATATATATATATAGATAGATAGATGTATCAGTAAAGTATCTGAGTATGTTGCAAATGCCAGATTTTAAAATTGAGCTATACCTTCCATTTGAAAGATTATCAAAAGAATATCTTTCAATCATAACTTCCGCTATATCAACAAATTTTCAAACAAACTCTTTTATATATATATATATATATATATATATATATATATATATATATATATATATATAATGCTCAATTGCAAGTGAATTTTACATTTCATAATAAATATCATTTATATATGCATATACACGTGCACACATAACTATATAGATATATGTACATATATATATATATATATGTACATGTGTGTGTGTCTTAGAGTATATATATATATATATATATATATATATATATATATATATCTTAAATGATTTTTATATTCATCAGGTTTTTTTCATGGGTATATATATTCATTAGAATATTTTCAGTGAATTTAGGATTTTGATTGAAATATGGCAAAATCACTTTGTTCAAGCAAAAATCAGATATTTTCTCTTTTTCAAGAAAGGAAAATGAAATTTATTCTAAAATCAACGAAACCAAAATGTCATCACTCATTTTTCATTTCTTCCACAGCTGGTCATGATGGTTAACAATCCTAAAAATGGATAATCTTAAACTATCTGGTGCAGGTTTTTCAGAAGGAACAACGCTTTGTAAAGTCTAAAAATGGAATCGGTGTACCGAGTTCTAATCCTGTCTGAGATAGAAGGCCTATTTGTCTCTGAAGTTATCAATGTATCTCATGGAATTCTATCTGACATTGCTACCAGACGGTAGGACCTACTAAATTTTTCTTGCAGATATGTGAATTTACCAATCCCTCTGAAGGCACAAGGTCAATTTTTTGAGCCGAGTTTAAGAGGTTCAATTCAGAGTTTTATTTCTTCTCGACCGGTTGCCATACCAAGTTGAAAGTTCCCAGACTGCCCTTATATTTCCTTATTATAAGAGGGTGAATTGTTGGATTCATACGTTTCCCAAAGGTAACATCGCTCTATGAATTGGAAATGGCTTCATCAAGGATATAAACTCGGGTCACTGTGTCTATTTTCTTCTTCGACAATACCATTACACCTTTATTTGTTACTTGGATATATAAAGTAAGTAAAGATGGCGACCGTCGTCGAGAGCAACCAGAAGGCTCCCTCTTCAATAGCTACTACTCTGAGGTGTAGAGGAGGGCGCTACTCCTTTCCCTGGATTGCTCTTACCTTATTTTGCTGAGTGTTAAGCAAGGATGTATCAAGTACCATTTTTTTAAGTCTTTGGTATGACGCGACCTGGGATGGAACCCAGATCTTCCGGATCATAGGCGAAAACTCTAACCACTAGGCCAATGAACCGGTTTCTTGAATATATAGGTGCGTCTAAATAAGTTAGAAAATTGGATTGAAGGACTTTTTATAGTAGTACATTGGTCTATTTACCATCACATCATTTAGACATTCGTAAAGGGCTGTACAATGGATCAGCCAAAATATTTTAAGTGGAAACGGAAAAAAACTACTTTTCATTCGTCCAAATAAAGCCGAGAATGTTTGCTCCCTTTGATTAAAGGCATATCAACCTATGTTGGTGATGTAATGCCAAACCCATCTTTGTTGGATAACTACAGTAATAATTCTTTTTGATATCAATAATTTGTCAGCACACAGTTAATTGGTTTTAAATATTGTCATCTAACAATGATGATTCTTTGTGATATCAATTATTTGCCGGCACACAGTTAATTGGCTTGAAATATTGTTATCTCACACTGATAATTCTATTTAATATCAATGATTTGTTGGCACACAGTTAATTGGCTTCAAATATTGTTATCTAACTATGATGATTCTATTTGTTATCAATTATTTGCCGGCACACAGTTAATTGGCTCGAAATATTGTTATCTAACACTTATAATTCTATTTGAATATTAATCATTTGTTTACACAGAAGCAGCTTCAAGTATTGTTATCAAACACTAAAAATTCTATTCAATGTTAATCATTTATTTGCACAAAGTCAAATGGTTTAAAGTGTTGACTTTTTATATCAGTTATTCTATTTATGAAATATTGTTATATAATATAATTTGAACACAGCTCTATAGTTTCAAATAAAAAATCATAATAATAATACTAAGTAAATAATTGAACAGTTCTATTTGAATCATAGAGGGGTCCCTAACAGGCACCACTAATCCGGTCAGAGTGGACCTGGGAGTAATGGAAATGAACAGGTACTGCACATTCCCCAAAACTAAAGGACTGGGGCCTTATCCTCTTATGCGGTTTAGTATCGTACCCAGGACATTCATTGGAGGGGTGGGAGTGTACAGTCGGCAGATTCTACTGCCCATGCATGTCTACAAGGCGTTTTAGAAACACAACAAATAATCATTCTTTGATCTGATTTGGTTTCTTTTTTTTAATGGCATATTAGCCATCATGGGTTATTGAATGCCAAATTCATCTTTGTTAAAGACAAATAAAGATGTTATTTAACTCATAACTGAAAAAGATTAAGGGATTCGTACGTTTCCTAGGGCATTGGTCAGAAAGTGAACGCAATAGCGCAACTAGAGTTCGAACTCGCTTACTTGTCCAGTATGTTACCCACTGGGCAACGGGGACTCCCTTTCTCATTTGAATCTGATTAGTCAAAATTTTCCAATAATGATGTTATTGTACTAATAGCATAATTGAAGTCATATATAAATCAACAAAATTGTAACTAGATAAGAGATTTTTGTAATAATGGTTATATATTAAGATTAGAAACTGCGTTGAGTTAGTTGGTGACAGGAGTGAGGGCCAGCTTGCAGACTGAGGGCTGTGGCTCTCAGTGACCCCCGGTTGAGCAATCCCAGCCAAGATGCGGAAGAAGTGTTAAGTGGGTTCTTGAAGATAACACAGCGTGCTATGGTCAAGAGAAGAAGTTGGTTTAATATAGCAGTCTGCCCCCGTCTCCACTCATCTCTCACACATCACAGAAACATCAACCCTTTCGAGAATAAAGTGTGAGCGATACATATTTTTATAAAGAAATGTGTTCGTTCGTTCATTGAAGTTCGTAAATTATGTTTGATTGTATTGCGGCAATATAACAATATAACTTAAAATTTTTTTTTTCTTTTATTAATTTCACATAGAATTAATCCCCTTAAGAAAGATGTGTATCCAACTAATCTGCGGATAAATATCAGAGCAGACTGGGCTCTTTAAACTTGGGATAAGAACCTTTCTAGGAGAAGGAAAACTCTGAATTCAAAATTGATAAACTCTGCTTAAAAATTGAACATATAACAACCTACGGAGGGGTTGGATAAATACGTCAATTGACGGAAAGAGTTGTCGTCTCATCAGAAACAATGACTCTTTCTTTTTTTTTAAACGAGATACCTGTTATGTAGACACACAACTTTCCAATGATATCTTTAAAAAAAACTTATCAAAGACCTCTGACCTCCAAAGTGTTTGGCTTGTGTCTTTCAGCCCATAAAATGTGCACATTTGATGCACTTTATTCCTATCTTATGTGTATTTGTAAAACGAACCTTTGGTTTGGTTTGGTTTGGTTTTATGGCATATCAACCATTGCTGCTTATTTAATATCAAATCTTATTTTTACATATATATTAGAAATATAATTTGTAAAATTTGTAAAACCCTTTTGTAGATACACAGAGTTAAATTATCAAACAGTTCTATTTCTAACTATTCAATTCAACTTAAGTAAACTAACTTAAATCGTCCTAAATATTGCTATGTATCACTAATAACTCTATTAAACATCACTCATTTGTTTACACACAGTTAAATGATCAAATAGTTCTATTTCAAGCAATTCAAGTTAGCATAGATCATTTATTTGTACTCAGTTTAAATGTTAAGCTGTTTTTTCTGATCCATTGATAAGAGTTTTTTACGTACTACTAATCTGGGCCAGAGCAGTAGCAATGAAGAGGTACTCAGTATTTCCAAACACTCCAGCAATACGGAAGCCTCACCATCAGATATGTAGCTTCATATCTCGGACACCCATTGGAAGTCTTACCACACTGCAGAGCTGCAGTCGGTATGTTCTACTGGCAAAGCCGACTGGGTCAGAAACAAGCGTAAAGAAAGAATTCTCAACAATACCATATATCATAAAAGTATATGATTGGATCTTATTGAGCTGGACTTTATAAATAGATATATTTTTGTCACTACAACCCGAAGAGACAAATCTGATTATGACAGAAGGGTTCTTCCATATAAATGCTGGCTATTTTTCCTACAGTTATCATGAGCTGCCAGTAACTAGAGATTTTGTCACTATATGTGATAGGGGATAAGGAAAATTATATAAAAGCCTTTTCCAAGGAGAGAAGAGCGTAAACCGTCACGGGCGAGATTTGAACTTAGTTCGCCAGTTCCACATTCGGTAACAACCATTTAAACTGGAAGAGAATTGAATTTGAAAGGCAGGTAGGCCCGTTCTTCAGGCATGGATGTTTTATTCCAAAGTAATTAATAAGTAATATGGAGAATAATGGCTGGAGAAGACACGCATTGAGGAAGAAAATAACAAATGATTGAATGAAGTCATTGAGAAAATATTTGCTGATCATTCAGTAATCGATTGGGACGTTGCTAGAAAAATAGAAATGAACAATTTGCTGTTTTCTATGACAGCCTCATGTTATCTATCTATCTATCTATCTATCTATCTCAGTACGTACGTACGTACGTATCTATCTATCTATCTATCTCAGTATGTATGTATGTATGTATGTATGTATGTATGCATTCATATTTTTTGTCTCTCTCTCTCTCTCTCTCTCTCTCTCTCTCTCTCTTTCAATATATATATATATATATAACAATCCGTTTAAATCTCAGTATGTATATATGTATGTATCCATCTATTTATCTATATGTATGTATGCATGTATTCATATTTATTAAATCTCTCTCTCTCCATATATATATATATATATATATATATATATATATATAAGTCTTTATTTCTCTCTGTTTTTGGATGTTTGTGTGTATCTTTCTCAGTCTGTCTGTCTGTATAAATGTATGTACGTATTCCTATTAATTAAGTCTGTTTATCAATACCTCCCTCACACACACTCTCTCTTTGTCTTTCTCTCTCTCTCTCTCTCTCTCTCTATATATATATATATATATATATATATATATATGTATATATATATGTATATATGTATATATATACGTGTGTATGTATGTGTGTGTACGCGCGCGTGTTATTTAAATCCTTTTACATCTATCTATCTATCTATCTATGTACTTTCGAATCTTTAGGTGCCTTTTTACTCATGAATATTGAAAATCTTTTTGCACACACACACACACACACACACACACACACACACACACACACACACATACATGCACACACAAATATATATATATATATATATATATATATATATTCATTAAATAATTCATATAAATGTGCGTTAGTGAATCTGTCTCGGTGTGGTGTAATATAACATTTACTTTTATGCCAAATATAGCGTAGAAATATATAATACCAAATATAAGATGATGATGGTGATGCTTATCATCATCATCTCACATATTTTCCTAACTCTCTCTCTCTCCCTCTCTCCCCATCTGTCCCTGTATTCCATCGCTCCCGGAAGGTCTTCCAAACTACACTACTTTATATACGTAGAGCTGATGTTCTTGCTGGTTGGCCAACGTGGCGCGTCTACGTGTTGGGGTTCATGGAAGAATGCCACATTGCCAGACTCTGCTAGAGATGCAAGAAGGAACCAAATATATAGCAGCTAGATATTATACAAAATATGTACAAATTATATAGTTTACAAAACATATACCAGGTATATATTTTACAAAATATGTACGAATTATATTGAATACTAATTCTATATCAGGTTTATATCTTAGAAAATATATAAGAATTATATTGTATACCTCATATATACCTGGTATATATAAAATATATACTAATTATATTTTATAACAAATATATACCAGGTATATATTATACAAATAATATAAGATTTATATAGTATATCATATATATATATCAGATATATATTATATAAAATATCCACTGATTGTATACTATACCAAATATATACGAGATATATCATCATCATCATCATCATGTCGTGCCGCCAGCACGGATATCCCTGACCCTCTCTCGCTACTTCTCCCTATCGTTCATCGCCTCTGGCAGGTCTTCAGGGCTACATCCCGTATCCTCACAGAGCTGCTGTATGTAGTTTCGAGCTGGTCGTCCTGCTTTTGCTCGGCCATATGTGGGGGGTCCATAGGAGTACGTCACTTATGAGCTCGTCCCCACTTCTCCAGCAGTGTCCTGCATGATATATCAAATATATAAGTTTATATTATACTAAATGTATACCAGTTATATAATAATGTTTAATGAAAAAAAAAGCAAATACAAAAAACAGACAAACGCTGTTTTACTTGATAAACTATTGTTTTCCATGTGATATTTAATAGTGTTAACCGAACAACTTTCCCGAGAACAGGATGTGATATAAGGTCAAATTTTAAGTGATGTACTATTGGTTTGACCCACGAGTTTTTCTTCTCGAAGATTATTTCTTTCCCAAGGCTAAATAACCCAGTCTGCCCTTCTATGTATGCATAGCTGGAGGGAATGGAACAGATGGATTCATGTCTTCTTAAAAAGTAAGCTAAACTGCAATATCGTTGTAAACAAGTTCGAACTCCAGTCACGCCATTACGTTCACTTTAGAATGTGGCATTAAATAGCACATACTGTTTGATATGACATTATGTTCACTGTAGAATTTGGCATTAAATAGCACACAATGTTTGATATGCCATTACGTTCTCTTTAGAATTTAGCATTAAATAGCACACAATGTTTAATATGCCATTACGTTCACTTTAGAATTTGGTATTAAATAGCACACAATGTTTGATATGCCATTACGTTCACTTTAGAATTTGGATTTAAATAGCACACAATGTTTGATATGCCATTACGTTCTCTTTAGAATTTGGCATTAAATAGCACACAATGTTTGATATGCCATTACGTTCTCTTTAGAATTTGGCATTAAATAGCACACAATGTTTGATATGCCATTACGTTCACTTTAGAATTTGGTATTAAATAGCACACAATGTTTGATATGCCATTCCGTTCACTTTAGAATTTGGCATTAAATAGCACACAATGTTTGATATGCCATTCCGTTCACTTTAGAATTTGGCATTAAATAGCACACAATGTTTGATATGCCATTACGTTCTCTTTAGAATTTGGCATTAAATAGCACACAATGTTTGATATGCCATTACGTTCACTTTAGAATTTGGCATTAAATAGCACACAATGTTTGATATGCCATTACGTTCACTTAAGAATTTGGCATTAAATAGCACACAATGTTTGATATGCCATTACGTTCTCTTTAGAATTTGGCATTAAATAGCACACAATGTTTGATATGCCATTACGTTCACTTTAGAATTTGGCATTAAATAGCACACAATGTTTGATATGCCATTAAACAAAAGAAAACAAACCAGATTCCTTTTTGATGAATAATCATGAATTTTCTCTTTAACATTTACATGTTTTTTTTAATATTTTAAGTTACTATATCAGCTCGGTCATCAGGATCTGCCAACTGCACGTCAGCAGGTGGTGAGGACCAAACCCCTAATGAATGTCCTGGGTATGATAATAAACTGCATCTAATGATGAGGCTCCAGTCCATGAACTTTGAGGAAAGTGGAGTACCTTTTCGTTACCATTACTTCCAGGTCCACTCTGACCTGGGGGAGTTGTACCCGTTTATTATTTTACTCCTTTGAGAATTTTTCACACAAGCATCAGCTGATGATTTTTCACTGGAGTTTGAGTGACGGCATGTTTCCTCAAGTCTCAAGTTGCCCAGTCAGCTGGGGCTGTAGAATACACTGACTGCACCTTTGCAGAGGAGTAAGATCCCCCAATGAGTGTCCTGGATATGACATTAAACAATCTGATGGTGAGGTTCCAGTGATGCTGGGGGTTTGGGGAATGCAGAATACCCCCTCACTGGCATCGCTCCCAGGTCCACTCTGACTCTGAATGGTAGCATGTGATAGGGCCCGATCTATGGGTTAAATAGAATTAACTGCATGCTTATGCAAAACAGAATTGTTTGAATTAGAACTGTTTGACTAAACTGAATAGCTTGAAATAGAGATGTTTTGACAATTAAACTGCACTTACATTTAAACTACGTGCTCATGCTAAATTGAATTATTTGAAATGTAACTGTTTTTGACTTTGAAAGTGTACTTCCACTAAACTTAATTGTTATATATAGAACAGTTTTAACACTTAACTGTGTGTAAACAAAATCAACTGTATTAGAATTGTTTTAATAAACTGAATAGTTTGAAAAAGAAATGTTTTCGACAATTAAACTGTACTGATACTAAACTCAATAGTTTGATATAGAAGTGACTATTTGCATAAAAATGGATTTGGCGTTAAATAACCTTCAAAGGTTGATATGCCATAAAATCCAACCAACCAACCAACCAACCAACCAACCAAGTCTCAAGAACTCTTCTAATTGTTCTGGCCGATCTGAACAGTTCTGTAGTTTGGATAGTCTCTACTCGTTTTGTAATTTTTAATTCTTCCGATCCTTTGATGACTAAACCGAGTTCATCGATTACTATTGGTATAACCGTCACTTCCATATTCCATTTTTTTTTTCAGTTCTTTAGCAAGGTCGAAGTACTTATCTCTCTTTTCACCTTCCTTCAATTTTATTCTGTGGTCAGACGGGACAGCAAAGTCCACAATTCGCCAAGTTCCCTGTTTTATTATTTTCCTTATTATTATTATTATTATTATTATTGGAAACCATTTAGCAGTGTTCCTAATATTTATCTAATAGAGGAATTCTTCGATAAATAGAATTGCTAATGCTGAAGAGTATTGCTTGAAATCATTTAACAGTCTGGAAACAAATGATCATTATCAAATAAGATTATTTGTATTAGCAATACTCGAAATTTAACTGTGGGCAAACAAATGATTTATATCAAATAGAATTATTTGGGTTAGATAACAATACTTGAAACCATTTAACTGTGTGCAAACAAATGATTAATATCAAATAAATTTCTTTGTGTTAGCAATACTCAAAATTTAACTGTTGGCAAACAAATGATTTATATCAAAAAAAATTATTAGGGTTAGATAATAATACTTGAAATCATTTAACCGTATGCAAACAAATGATTAATATCAAATAAATCTTTTTGTATTAGCAATACTCGAAATTTAACTATGGGCAAACAAATGATTTATATCAAGTAGAATTATTAGGGTTAGATAACGATACTTGAAACCATTTAACCGTGTGCAAACAAATTATTAATATCAAATAAATCTTTTTGTATGAGCAATACTCAAAATTTAATTGTTGGCAAACAAATGATTTATATCAAATAAAGTTATTAGGGTTAGATAATAATACTTGAAACCATTTAACCGTGTGCAAACAAATAATTAATATCGAATAAGATTATTAGGGTTTACAATACATGAAATCATTTAAATGTGTACAAACAAATGATTACTATTAAATAGAATCATTTGAGTCAACTAACAATACTTGAAACTATCCAGCAACATGTGAACAAATAATTAATATTAAATAGAATTATTAGTGCAAGACAGGAATACTTAAAACCATTTAACTGTGAGCAAACACATGAGCTCTATCTTTTTTTCTAAGGATAAAATCACCAACAAAATATTGGCTGACAAATATGTATAATAAAGGATTTGTCATTAAATGACCCACAAGCGTTGATATGCCATTAAACACCAAAACCATGTTGATAAAACATTATATAGGGAAACATCTGATAAAAAAATTTGCTAATAACCGCATGTGAGGATAAGGACTTACTGACAAGCTTCGATAAAATATCCTCGTCATATCTATCATGTAACAACTTCTTTCATCCAAGAGTCGCCATTTTTTATATAGTTATATGAATATCTATTATCTTCGTCTTTCAGCTAGGGTTTGTAAATTCCATAAACTATTTGATTCTTGCGTGCCATTTCAAAGTGCTTATCTCAATATTGACTGACAGGGATTTTACTTCTGCTCATTTCTATCAATCATTTTGTCCATATCTACGTATCTATCGAAAACCAAGTGTTAAAAGGCACTGAGATAGAAACTTTTTCTACCAAGACAGAAATGAATAATGAATTAGACGTTAATTGTATTCAAAATATGCGCTTACTCCAGCAAGTTTACCATTTGTCGAAATACCTCTGAAAGTTCTCTTTTTATACAGGGCAAAACTCTGTCATAATATTTTTTAATGTCCTCCATGTCCTCGAACCATGTAGTCGAGACGAAAATTCAGCTTAGGAAACAAGCAAGGTTTTGTTCCTATAGATTGGATCCAAATTTATCTGAAATCAGCTCGAACTAGTCTGGGCAAAAAATAAATTCACCTGTTCATATGTCTTCATGTTTAATTAAACTTTAAAAAATCAGTATCCATATTTACCAAGCCCTCCGCTCGGGCAGGATATGACACAAGGTCAATTTTTAAGTGGAGTTTAACAGGTTTGAATTCAGAGTTTTCCTTCTCCTAGATTAGTTGCCGCGCCAAGGCTGAAGTACTCTACTATTTACCCATACCTGGAGGGAGAATAATTGGATTCATACCTTTCCCAGGGGTATTAGTGCTATGTGAAATGCAATCAGTCTCATCCAGGATTTGAACTCGTGTCGCCGTGTCCATTTCCAACGACGATAACCATTAAACCACGGGCAACTCCAAAAAAAAAATCATAATCGATAATTTGATTACACTATCTCTCTATCTATCAATTGCTGTAGCTCGACTACATACTTATGGCCTTAAGTTTGACTAACCAAGATTTTGCCATAATCATAGAAAAAATTAGAATAGTGGTTTATATCGTCAATAAGAGATCAGTTCTATTGGCCATGCGTTAGATTATTGAGGCATCAGTTGAAAATCTCTTACAATATTGGCCATGAGCAAGAGTTTTCTTCTCATGGCCAGGTGCTAGACGTAAATTCATTTTGTAAATAAGTATCTTAGAGGCACTTATTGCGAGGTAGTTCTGCGGGTGCCTAATTTTAATGACCATGTACCAAACATTGGTCAATTCAGTGAATGAATACCGAATTATAAAAATATATTTTTGTACCCATGAAGAAGAAGAAAAAAAAAGAGAAATATTATCAGACGATTTTAAATCCCAAAGAACATATATAATTTTGAGTGTACACTCTCGGATACATACATACATACATACATACATAAAAGAAGCGTACACAGATTGTATACACACACACACACACACACACACACACACACACACACACACACACACACACACCAGAGACTATTCAAGCAAGACAACACACACTGGTGTACGCATTGTTTTTCCATTAGTTCACACTCTTGAAAGAGGAATTTTGAGACAGAGAGACACGCACACATTTTTCATTTACTGTTTCATATACATTTACAAGTACAACCCATACGCAAACATATACACACACATGCACACATATGCAAACACACGCACACACACATACGCAAACAGGGACACAAATATATACACACACACATATGCATACACACACAAACATACAAACACACCAGCACGCGTGCAATCCGACATGCACCTGCAGATGTGCACACGCTTACTTGCACACAAGTACACGAAGACCCCCTTCGCGTAGATTTTAATAGGGTACGTGACTCACTGGGCTGTCATCTTTCGGGATGTCTTGGAGTGACGTCATTTCTAACTATTGGCATATCTTTTTGCTTTTTGAAGAATCCGCCTTCTTCACCGGCTTACCCAGCCCCTTGTTTCAAAGTCACCCTTTTTGCATCTGCACCGAGGCCTAACCATCTGCCTCGGCAACTCTTAGCCAACAACAAACCACACTTGGCTTCGGTTCTGTGTGCTCCAAAACATTTCATCGTTGGTTTATTGGCTTTTATCTTTTCTGTTGACTACATTATATGTACCGCCTTCTTCTTCTCCTCCTCCTCCTTCTCCTCTGACTCGTTCCGTTCCTTCTTCTTTTTCTTCTTAAAAGATTTTCATTCTTCTTCTTTAAATTTTTCATTCATATTCTTCTTGTTAAAAGAGTTTTATTTTCCTCCGTAAAAGTTTTCATTCCTCTTCATTTTATGCTTAAATGATTTTCATCTTCCTTCATCAAATTTTTCATTCTTCTTCTTTTGTTAAAAAGATTTTTCTTCTTCTTCTTCTTAAAAATTTTTCATCCTCCTTCCTCTTCTTGTTTGTCTTCAAAAGATATTTTCATTCTACTTCTTCAAAGTTTTCGTTCATCTTCGTCTTCTTTTTTTATTTTCCTTCTTCAAATTTTTTATTTTTCTTCGTCTTATACTTTAAGGATTTTCATTCTCCTTCATCAAATTTTTTATTTTTCTTCGTCTTATACTTTAATGATTTTCATTCTCCTTCTTCAAATTTTTTATTTTTCTTCGTCTTATACTTTAATGATTTTCATTCTCCTTCTTCAAATTTTTTATTTTTCTTCGTCTTATACTTTAAGGATTTTCATTCTCCTTCATCAAATTTTTTATTTTTCTTCGTCTTATACTTTAATGATTTTCATTCTCCTTCTTCAAATTTTTTATTTTTCTTCGTCTTATACTTTAATGATTTTCATTCTCCTTCATCAAATTTTTTATTTTTCTTCGTCTTATACTTTAATGATTTTCATTCTCCTTCTTCAAATTTTTTATTTTTCTTCGTCTTATACTTTAATGATTTTCATTCTCCTTCATCAAATTTTTTATTTTTCTTCGTCTTATACTTTAATGATTTTCATTCTCCTTCATCAAATTTTTTATTTTTCTTCGTCTTATACTTTAATGATTTTCATTCTCCTTCTTCAAATTTTTTATTTTTCTTCGTCTTATACTTTAATGATTTTCATTCTCCTTCATCAAATTGTTCTTTCTTCTTGTTCTGCTTAAAAGATTTTTATTCTCTTTCTTTGAAGTTTGCATTCTTCTTCTTCTTCTTCTTCACAAAATATTTTAAGCAGAACAAGAAGAAAGAAAAATTTGATGAAGGAGAATGAAAATCATTAAAGTATAAGACGAAGAAAAATAAAAACTTCAATCATTTAAGAAGTGGAAAGAAAACTTTGAAGGAGAAGAATAAAAAGTATTAGACTTCTTTAGAAGAAGAAGAAGGAAAACTTTCCACTTCTTAAATGATTGTTATTCTCTTTCTGCAAAGTTTTCAATCATCTTTTTTATTTTCTTTCTTCAAAGTTTCCATTCTTCTTTTTCTGCTGAAAAGATTTTCATTCTTATTCTTTGAAGTTTTCATTCTTCTTTTTCTTCTTCTTAAAATAGTTTCATTCTCCCCTTTTTTTGTTGTTGTTGCTGTTCTTCTTAAAAGATGTTCATCCTCTTTCTTTAAAGTTTTCATTCTTCTTCTTCTTCTTCTTCTTCTTCTTCTTCGTCGTCGTCGTCGTCGTCAAAGTTTTTTTTTATTTTCTCGTACTTCTCTTCTTATTCAAAGTAGTTATTCTTCTTCGTCGTCAAAAATTCTCGTCATCCCTCTTCTCTTTTTCGAAGTATTCATTCATTCATTCATTCTTCTTCTTCTTCTTCTTCTTCTTCTTCTTCTTCTTCTTCTTCTTCTTCTTCTTCAAAGCTTTAAAATCATCACCCAACTATCCTTCATCTTTTCTTCTTTTATGTTTTTCATCTTTCATTCAACGACTTTCTCTTCCTTAATTTATTCTTATTTTCATTCTTAATTATGCAAGCTTTTTATCCTTCTTTTCGTTCGTTCGTTTGTTCGTTCTTTTTCTTGTCCTTTTCTCTGTTTCCATCCACTCTTCTCTTTATTCTAAGCTTTTCATTCTTCTTCTTCTTCTTCTTCTTCTTCTTCTTCTTCTTCTTCTTCTTCTTCTTCTAACTCTTTTTTTCCTATCTCATTGACATTGCTTATCTCATTCTACCTTTTCTTTCTCTCTTCGTGTTTTTCCTCCTTAATCGCCCCCACTTCTCTGTAGTATATCCCTTTCTCAATCTCCCTTTTTCTTCCTCTGTACCCGTTTTCTCGTCTTCATTTCTAATTCACCAACCCCTAACTTTGACCCCCTCCTCGATCCACGCTCCCTCTACACCCATCCCACATGTCTCTTCTTACCAGATTTGATTATCCGGAATCCTCTTTAATTCTCCCCACCCCCCTTAAAACGATTCTGATTTTATCCATGAGCCACACCCTCAAACAACGCAACTAAAGTATGTCTTCGTTAAGTTAACCAACTCTTTTCTTCGCTGTATATCTGTCTTTCCTTTTTACCCTCATCCCATTTTTCCTGATTTCACCCCCTACTCTTAAACTCACCCGTCAGGGCAGTTTTCTACCACCGGTCGTTTTCTTCTTCTTCTTCTTCTTCTTCTTCTTCTTCTTCTTCTTCTTCTAGTATCTTTTACATTTCTTTCTTTCGTCTATGTTTTTTTTTCAGAGGGAATTTAAATTATAAATGCCAATGATAAAAAAGAACAATAAAAACTTGTTTAATCAAAGGAATTGACACTTTTTCCATTTCTTTCTCACTCTCTCTCTCTCTTTCTCTCTCTCTCTCTCTCTTTCTCTCTCTCCCTCTCTTTTGCTCTGTCTCTCAGTCTGTCTTTCTCTTTTATTTTTTTTAAATTTTTTGCTTTATTTCTACGAAAATTCGTTTTCTGGTTATTTTTTCTGCTTCCAGCTTTCCAAAAGTTTGAAAGATTTCCAGCCATCTTCTTCTTCCCTTTACTTCTTCCCTTTACTTCTTCTTCTTCTTCTTCTTCTTCTTCTTCTTCTTCTTCTTCTTCTTCTTCTTCTTCTTCTTCTTCTATTACGTTCACCTTCATTTTCTTCATTCTATCGTTCGCTCTAAATTCTTCATATCATGATAAAGGATGTTTTCTCTTTTATTTTCGTTCTCCTTTTTCTGTTTACATTCTTGTTCCGACGAAGATTTCTCTTTCTTTCTTTCTTTCATTCTTTTTTTCTCCTTCATGTTTTTTCATTTTCCAATCTTCATTTCATTTTCTACTGACCATGATTTAAATCCGTAATTTCTGTCATCGTTTTATTTGTTTTCCTTCTTCTTCTTCTTCTTCTTCTTCTTCTTCTTCTTCTTCTTCTTCTTCTTCTTCTTCTTCTTTGATGATAATTTTTTTGGTATTCACTTCATTTTCCATTCTTAGTTTATTTTTCTTCATTCGATTATGTTAGTTATCCATATTTTCTTTCATCACTTTCTTTCTTTCTTTCTTTCTTTCTTTCTTTCAGTTGTCATTCGATTCATTTTTCAATCTTTAATTAATTTATTACTTCTGTTCATGAATTCTTCTTCTTCTTCTTCTTCTTCTTCTTCTTCTTCTTTTTCTTCTTCTTCTAATAATAATAATAATAATAATAATAATAATTATTATTATTATTATTATTATTATTTTGACATCAAGTTTATTTTCTTCATTCAGTATTTTTTCTTCTTCCGATAGTAATTTTCATTCTTACCTTTCTTATTTACTTTCTTTCTTTCTCTCTATCTAAATTTGTTCATTTGTTTGTTTTTTTGTTTTGCTTTTTTGTTATTTTTCCAAAATGTGTTTGTTGCTTTATTTGTTTGTTTGTTTGTTTCTTTCTTTTTTTCTTGTTTTATTCATCTCTTTATTTATTGCATTCTCTTCTTTTTATTAAAATTATAAATTTTTTCTTATTTTTCTGCAGCTAATATTTTCTCACAGCCGATACATGCTTCGGCTTTCAAAGCAGATTTCGAAATAGATTTTAAAAAGAAAAAAAGCTTCGACAAAACTTATTTTCTGCAGAAACTCTTCGAGAAAAAATAGCCTGTGATAGCCAAATGAATCCTAATTTGTCTCTCACCGACTTCGTTTTAGATGACTCCATACCACTTTTGTAGACGACCTATGTCCTGAATTTTTTTTCTTTTTTCTCTTTTTTCTTTTTGGACATCGCAAAGTTTTCTGTCAATGTGATCTCTGCCCTACCAATTAAATTGCGGAAATCTCCTTTTCTGCTTAGCGTTGATTTTCTTTCTTTTTGCGTTTTTTTTTAAAATTCTTATTCGTCTTGATTTCCTTCTTTTACTGCCATCTTCTTTATTATCTCTTACAATAATTAATCCATTATCTAGAAAATGTTGTTTTTTTCAGAAAAACGCGGATGTTGCAATGCAATTATAACAATAATACGCTGTTTGCAATAAAACGCAGGGTTCTATTTTTCTTTTTTCTTTTTTCAGGTAAAGGGAAAACAGTTCGAAAGAAGTAAACGTGAAATGGATTTGCCAGAAATATGATTATCACAATTAACAAAGGCAAAAGCCCTCTATTTGGAACAGAATTAGACTTTTATATGTAAGAGAGTCATTCAATATATAAGGACAATATTTTTGATTGAGGAAGGGCGTATTATATATATATATATAGGACGGCCTTCCAATAAATAAGGAGAATATGTTTGATTAAGAAGGGAGGTATTATATATAGGACGGCCTTTCAGTATATAATTTTTTTTAAAAGCAAAATAATGTTATTTTCTTTTTTTTTCCTTATATCTAAACTCCCTATTGATTAGATTTGGTTAATAGCAAAAAATTGTTTAAACATTGCAAAAGTATTTGTTTTGAGGCAAAAGAAAACAGGGTACTCCAGGCTCAAACAAAGATCTGTCATCGATTTTTTTGTGGCTGAAGAATGTTTTATGTGTATGGAGAAATATGTTTTAAGCGAAAAAATCTTTACTAGAGGGGTAGATATGTTTAGCCATAGCGAGCCTGATTCTCCGGTCAAGAAGTGGAGAGGGACCACTACTCTGAGGTAAGGAAATTATCTCCGGGTGCAACGGTCTTTAAAGAAGGTGATGCTGACAGTTTTCTGGAACATGAAAGGACCCATCGCAATCGATTTTCTTGGAAAAAGGTGCCACTATTATGTTGTCAACTCATGTAATTTATTGAATGATCAGTGACATAAATATATAAACTTTTCTTTAAAATAATCCTCTTTGCATTTAACAATTGGGCCATTGAATTTTCCACTGGTCAAAGCTCTTTTTCAATTCCTCTTTTGATATAGTATGTCGTATCTCTTTCAATGTTCTCCACGACTTCAAATCATAGTTTTACGATTGATTTTCTCATAAGAAAAATCATCTGAAAAAAAAAACAAACGTTTGCACATTTCAGTCTTTCACTAAAAACATTCGGTTGAAAATTCAGCGCTGACTAAACGCAATCAAGACGTCTACACATTATCAGCAATGAACATGTCTTCATATATGTTTTGTTTTTAAATAGAAATATCACGCTTCAATTTGGATACATTTTTCTCCTCGTGTAATGTACATGCATGGCTCGTTATTCTTGTATTAACTGTATTTGAGTCGGAAGGAAAGAGATTGTCGGTGCTCAAGATCAAGCGTAAATAACAGAATTATATATATATATATATATATATAAGGAACAACTTTTCTGCTCCCAATTTAGATAGAGATGGAAAATTCCCCGTCACAGACAAGACTGAAGATATATACATAAAATAGATAATTAAAAAACAAGAAGACCAACAAATAAAATGCCACTAACATATGTGCCATTTCGATTTAATATATATATATATATATATATATATATATATATATATGTGTGTGTGTGTGTGTCTGTGTGTGTGTGTGGAGAAGGCACTTAGCTTATAAGATTTTTATTAGTTTTCGGAGTTTTCAAATTAGCCGTGGTTAACCGGCTGGTGTAAAAGTTGTTCCAATATGTTTGAGACTGCCAAATTTTAATTCAGGGCAGAGTAATTAAGTTTCATATTTAATGAAAATGGCATGTATGCTTGTGGCGTTCTTTTTGTGTGTGTTTTATTTTTCAATTATCTCTTATATACATATATATATATATATATATATAATCGCACACACACACACACATATATATGTGTGTATATATATATATATATTTGCGCGTTTCGTCTATCATGATTAGGTTACAACGCGGTCAATTTTAAAACAAACAGCTCAATATGGTTATAGCTGAAAGGAGCAGATAGATTCGTGCCTTTCCCAAGGGCATTAGAACTAATTGAAGCTAGTCAGGCTCGTCCTGGATTTGTACTAAAATCGGCGATCCTTTTTCCAACACTAGCGACTGGTACGCAACGCGCACTTCAACCAGCACTGTGTACAGGCTTGAAACCATGTGTTCTGCTGAAGTTGGACGTAATGAAGACAAAAGCATAACCGAAAACAGTGATGAAAAATATGGTATGCCGGATTATATCTAAATTGAGTAGGATACGCAACAGGCTCTCCTGGACGATATCAAGATAATTGGCAGATTGTATAATTGTTGAGTGAGGAAACTGAAGTTTTCGATCAAATGCATATCAGTCTCGTAAGAATTCCGACGCTATGTTTAAAAACATTAGGTGAACTGTTTTTAAATTTTCTCTTCAGACCTAAGAATTAATTTTAGTATTTTAAAATACTATTGTATTTCTCGCTTTTTACAACTTTTCGATTTGTGGTAGCTAATTCTAATCAACACCAACCAACACGAGTGAACTCAGTGAGACAACTAAATTCAGAATACCAACGCTGCTCTATAGGATGGTTATCCTGGTTGAATGTTTAAAATTATAATTTCAAAGAACACTGTCACAGACAAAGAGTTACGCAAAAGTAAACAACTTGTATAATGAATTGATAACGTCTTCATTTTTAGAAGAATCGGTGCCATTTTGATACCATATGGAAAAATCCCGGAAGCATCAGCCCACAAAACAGCAACTATACGGCCGCGTACCTCTCATCTTTAAAACCATCCAACGAACACGATATGCAGGACACTGCTGGAGGTGTAAGGGCCAAGTCATAAGTGACATTCTCCAATGGATCCACCATACGGACGAGCAGGTGTTGGACGACTAACAAGAACCTATCTTCAACAGTTCTGTACGAACACATGATGTTATCCAGAAGACCTGCCGGTAGCGAAGGACGATAGGGACAAATGGCGAGAGAGTCAGGGAAATCCGTGTTAGAGACACGACATGATGATGATCGTGATACTCACTAAAACTAACTTTATGTGATTTTTTGCTTTCTCAAGTGAAAATTCATCAGACGAGTAAGATCTTTGAGATCCTCTTTGAAAATTAACTACAAGGTGTGCAATAATTTTTAGATCGGTCTTTTGTTTTTCATACCCAAAAGATGAGGAAAAGCTGGCCAATGTTGCTTGTTTGTTGTGTATAAAATTAACCAGAACGAAACAAGACGATTAGTCATTGTTGTTTTGGCACTAAACTGTTTTAGCGGTCATTGTTTTTGCGCTGGACTATTTTACCATTAATTCAGAATCTCAATATTTTCGTTTAGTTTTTTTTTTATTAGGTTTTTAATGGCATGTCAACCTGCCCGGAAAAATGTAATGCCTAGATGTTGGGAATAAGATATGTTTATGTATTTACCAACCCCTCCACATGAGCAGGATGCAACACCAGATCAATTTTTTTATAAGGAGTTTAAAGGGTTTGAATTCAGAGTTTTCCTTCTCTTAGACTGGTTTCAATATTAAGGCTAAAGAGCCCAGTCTGCCCAACTATTTTACCCAAACCTGGAGGAAGAATAGTTTAATTCATACGTTTCCCAACGTTATTAGCTCCATGTGGAATTCGAACTCGGGTCGCCGGGTCCGTTTCCTACGACACTAACCGTTACATAAGTCTGCTGCACGTTTATAATCACAATTTTGGGAGTTAACGGTTTTGACGACATTCTAGCATGTCGGCAATATTTTTGTCTTAAAACGATCAACAACAATTGATGGGCAGCGCAAAGGACCAAGAAACGAGAAACGAACAGCAATAATCGATGAGTTAGACATATATCGATTGTTCCAGGGTTAGCGTTTGAGTTTATAGTTAGGGTTTAAGTTTAGTGTAAGGGTTTAGCCAGGAATTTCCTAAATAAAACATGCTCGAAATACATTAGGGCCAATAAGCTCATTTTGAATATCATAAAACCATTTGATTCACGAGCTCCACTGGAATATCTGCGTAGTTTGGCTCACCGCTACGAGCTGCATTAAACCCTTAATATTCATTTTGCTTATCTTATTTTGATATTATAATACGAAATAAATCCGTTTCTTTTTAAATTATCTATATTGGTTTATTTTTAGATTTTTATCAATCTATTCAAGAATTCCCAAAGGCACCAAAAGAGTAAAATGCCAAAAGTTCCTCGCCAAAATGACGGCGTCAAAAAATACCAGACCCTAATAAAAGAGCTTGTTATTTACAAAGATTTTTTTGGAAATTTGTCTGGCTCATAAGCATCTGTACCTACAGTTACGAAGTGGTCAACTATCAAAATACCGAACAGGGTCATTGTTGCTTAAATTTGATGATTTAACGGTAAATCGAGGATCATTAAATAAGTTTCAGATTTTTTTCGTATGGGCACTTTTATTGATAGTCACAGGGAACAAGGTCTGGACAATAGGGAGTGTGAGGAACTGTCTTGATGCCCATCTGGGTCAAATAGTCTGTGACAAGGATGGAGTTGTGGACTGGTGTATTGTCCTGCTGGAAATGCCACTGACCCGATTTGAAGAGTGCTGGCCTCTTCCCAAGGAATCTCTTGCTGAACTCCCTTAGAACCTCAACATAGTAACCCTAACCAAAAACCTTTAGCCAATCAACTCTGGTGTGTTGACTTCCTTACTCCTCCCAGACTTATCATCCCTCACAGACTCCCTGCCTTTCTTGAATCTCTTATGCCACTCAAAACCTGATGTACGATTCATGCAAGATAGTCAAAAAGCAGTCTGAAGCATTCCATACGTTTCTGTGGCATTTTTTCCAAGTTTAAAACCGATTTTTATTGCACATCGTTCTTCTAAAATGTCCTCTCGTCCAGACTGCATTTTTGAAATTCACCAGCTGTGACAATCAGGCTTTAGTAGGGTGTATTCCAAATGCTTCTGTCGCTGTTCATTTGAACATGAAATCATAAAAATTAGTCAGTCATTTCATAAGATGTATCGTAATAACATACTGAATTTTAAAGATAATACGACAATTTTAAATGCCTGTACAAAAAAAAACTCAAGAAACTTATTGAATTCAACATGTATTAATTTCAGAGTGACTTGACCGTAAATCATGAAACATGTTATATTCATTAAGGTTTGAATAGTCTGTTTGCTTACAGTACCTGTGGTTACAGAGTAGTCACCCTCTCATTTACAGAACGGATACATTGCTCATTAACTTCAGTGATCGAAGGGTAACTATTCCTTTCGGATTGATTAAGTATATTAATTTTAAAGGCGTGGAAATTTGCCCTGGTTTATTGTCGTTCTAGTTGATTCTTATGAATTTTTTTGCATGCCTATCGAATATGAGTAATTCTTAAATGAAACTATTTGGCTCATAACTGTTACATCAGAGTGAACCTGTCTGTAAGGATAAGGGAGGGGTGGTCGAGGCGTAATGATTAAAGTGCTGAACTGGGGACTGGAAGTAAGTGAGTTCGAATTCCAGTAAGGCTACTACGTTCACTTGCGGTTTTGGCAAAGGTATGAACCCAATTATTACTCCTTGAGTTAAACAGTAATATTACTGTTCCACAATGATTTGGCATTGAATAACCCACAAAGTTTGATATGCCATTAAAAAAGAAACCATATCTGAAACCGAGAAATGGCAATGAAGGGATGCCCCATACTCCCCAGATTTCTAGAACTGGAAATGAAGGGATATTTCTCACTCTGCATTGTTCTAAAATGATAGATTTGGCATTATATAACCCACAAAGGTTGATATGCCACTAAAAAAGAAGCCATATCTGTAACCGAGAAATGGCAATGAGGGGATACCCCACACTCCCCAGATCTCCAAAACTGGCTATAAAGAGATAGGCTACACTCCCCAGATCTTCAGATCTGGAGCCTCAATATAAATGCAGTTCAGTGGCTTACACAGGAAACATTTTTGTTTGATGGGCATGTACTTATGCTTTAGCAGAATATATAGTCAGCGTTTTGTAAACTTCGTTGATTAGGTGATTACTTATCTAAATACAGAACAAGCTTCTTATTTCTTAAATCGGACTATTTAATAGAAAGCGATAATCTCATTGTGACATGACTGTAAATCAATGTCAAGGGTAAGACATCAAACTGCATCTGGTGATGAGGCTCAAACCTTGAAGTTTGAAGAATGTCAAGTACCTTTTTCTTGTTATTACTCCCTGGTCTACTCGGTCTCGGAGTGGTTGGATTTGTCTGGGTGCCATCCATGGTTCAATAGAAAATATTCAATCTTTTTACTTGGGATTAATATTAAGTCAAATTGTTAGTGTTGAAAAGCAACACTTGAAACCATTTAATTGTTTACAACTAATAAATAGGAAAAATTGCAATCATCTAAATGTGGGCAAGTCCAACTACCAAGGAAGCAGTATCCAATCAACCGAGACAGACATCTATACGTGACTAGCGATAAGTTCTCCTACCTAGGAAGCAGTGTCTCATCAACCGAGGCAGACATCAACACACGACTAGTAACAAGTCCACCTACCTAGGAA